>JAUJYS010000209.1:0-27418 GCA_033995665.1 Melogona broelemanni | reverse complement strand
CTCACATATCTCCATAGAGACACGAGGGTGCAGTATTCCTGTAGTGCACTAGGCGCTACAGTGAATTAAAAAAAAAATAATAATAATAATAATAATTCGATGCGCTCGGTTTGCTGTGTGAATTTTTGCGTGACGCCAGCAACACTAAAAATGTTCCGTCGGGTAACCAATAAAATTTACTTAGTTGAAAGACGTTCAGGTTTCTCGAGACGTACAATTGTCCGAAGCGGGATCGACCGCCCAACAATAATTCATTACAAAAAATTGCCTCATGCTTACGCATTTAGATTTGTGTCCAATTATTAATTAAACTATTACAGGATTCATCCTGAAAACCAAATATCAGTTTCCTTCACTTTTCCTGACCGAAATAAAAACTCTCTGTCATTTTCGCGCGCCAATAATGGTCGCCCGATTTCATTGACACGTTTTCTAAAAACACATTATACGCAGCGCGATTTTTTTAAAACATGTAATTTGAAATTAAACAAATAAATTATCAAAATTAACGGAAATGAAAGTGCGCGCGCGGTTAGTTTTTTAAAATTCTTTCGAAATTATCTCAAGACTTTTCCTACGATTTCAATCCCCCCATTTCCCTCTACTAAACAAAGATTTTTAATTGAAAACCCCCAAAAAATGCACCTTTATCCTTCCGGCGTCCATGAGCATCGCCTGGCGGGCATCCTCGTCGTTGGCGAAAGCGATGAACGCGTCGCCCTGCTCACCACCCACGATGTGCACGCCACCTTCCGGAATGGACAGGCCGTTGAAGTAGGTGCGGATGTCCAACGCGTTGGCCGACCAGGGCAGGCCCTGCAGACGAATGATCACGCTCATCGTGCTGGCTGGTGCTGTCGTCCCTGCTGCTGCTGCTGCTTCTTCAGCTTTTCCTTTAGTTGGGATCTCGCGTTGTCTGTGAAGGACGAGGGCGGAACGGAATGAGGACAAAATGGAGAAACTGGTGATTTGTCCGATCTTTGTTCTACCCCTCAATTTATGTTCTGATCTTTTAAAAAGTAGGCTTGTTCGAGTTCTGATAAATTTCGTCATCGGAACATGATATTTTTTCATGTTTTTAAAGAAATTTTGCTAATTTAGATGGAACGAAGAATTAAAATGTGAAATTTTGTTTCATTTCGGACAAATATTAATTTTTTTAGTGGATAAATTCCACTCACTGAGTGAGTATGACTGCATAAGATTCTGTACCCTTCGTGTTGCTTAGGCAATAAGTGAAGAGCACATTTTCACTAATATCCCAGGATCGAATAAACAAGAGCCTGCGCTGGGAATCGAACCAGGGATCACCCGCTCAGCAGTCTGTTGCCATACTCACTGTGCTAGACGGATCGATCTAATCGCGTCGACGGAACACGAAAATTGATTTTTGCACGCGTTTTTGTATCATTGGCCCATCCCGTTAACTTGCAACAGGATTCCGATAGCAATAGCTCCGAGAATATTCCCGTCGCGTTACCATATTGTTATTTTTTTAATCAATCGATTTGAGATAAAATTCACCGATACAGTGCAGGAATAAGTCTTTGATTCTAGTTTTCGTCGATAAAATTCAACAAATTTTGGCAGTTTTGTCAACAAATATTCATTGATGCATTGCGTGCGATCGAGTTGACCACTGGTATATATATAACTTCATGAAATTTATCATAAGTTACCGGACCAAGTCCAGTTAAATTTATCGTTCATTATTGTAAGAGCCAATTTGCCATTAATTCGCGGTACAACCGTTCGTTTTCGATAGTAATTTTCGCTTTGTGGATTCAATCACCAGGATTGGCAAAACCATGGTTTCAGATTTCACAAATTCAATCAACGCGATCCTATATCGTAACGCAAATTGGCCAGCATTCATCCATGTTTGAAAATATGTTGCGGTCCGCTGATGAAACCAGCAAATCGTCAACCTTTACAGAACGAATTGCTAGTTAGATTTCAGCGGTTAGCTGTACTCTTGAATTTTCTTTTTGGGCGAAGTAAAGCTCTACTCGTCCATTCACTCGCAAAAAAATCGCGACAGGGATTCGAACTCAGTACGTACCATTCACATTATTGTAGATGGACGACTCCAGTGCTACACACGTGACAGACCAATTAATTTTTACTTATGCAATATCCACGTTTAATTTGGATATAATCATTAAGATTGGCAGAAATTTTCGCAGAAACAAAGCAGTGTTAGATTTTGTTTAGAAGAATCGATACCTTACCACAGCGTTAAGCTAAAAATGTAATGGCTCTGGTATGGCAACATGCTTCGGAGCGGACGGTCCCGGGTTCGATTCCCGGCGCGGGCTCTCGTTTACAGAGTATTCTGTATTCGATACCGGGGTACTGGTGAAAATACGCTACTCACATATTGCCTAAGCAACACGAGGGGCACATAATATCTTGTAGTGCTATTCACTACAGTAAGGAGATTAGCCCCTTAAAAAATCGCCTACAGATTTAGGGTATAAATTTTTTTACAGAGCATGTAAGTGGCTGTATGATTTTTCTTTAGTGCAAGATTTCAATCTACACAGGCAAATTCGCACTTGCAAATTCGAAAGTTCTGTACGCCGCCGACAGCAAAGATTTCTAAAAAGTATACGGTATAAGGTGCCTTTGTAATAATTACAATAAACCCTTTGGTTACCGACTTACACCACTTTGGCTTTAGCCACTTTTAGAACTGCAGCAAAAGTCAACCTACCAAGGGAGCAAAATGGGAACGAGATGCCGTAGACTTATTTTTGAGGGAAAATTTGCTATTATTTTAAAAAAAATAACAGCTTCGAATTTCCCCTTTTCTAATTCTTATATTTTCTTGCATTATGTATCTTTACAACTGGACATATGTATGTTGTGAGCAAGTATGTGTATATTATTTTCTCCTCCACTATTTCCTAGCTTCAAACTTGATAAATTTCAATGTTAATTAAATTAAAGAATTAATCTTGTGGGTCAAATTGCAAGCAGCAATTCCTAAAACGTGGAAATTATTTAATATTGAAATATTTATAAAGATTGCTTCATAAGTGGCTGATTCTTATTTTAAACCTAGTATTTCTTTGAACAAATTTCAAAATACACAACACACTGTAATAAATATTTCAAAATAGTTTAAAACGAAGCGGACATGCAGTAAATTTTCGCAGAAATGTTTAATGAGTTGTGCAGTCTACCACCTTAAAACGAAAAATATTGTTTAAATCCGATAGAGCGTAAGCCGTGAAGAGCCAATTATCCAATGGGAATGTGTCACCAACGCCAAACACAGCATTAATTAGGCTGCTGGCGTTACGGCTACTGCTTCGAAACGACGATTACTACTTCTACTACGGAGTGATTATGTCTAACAAAATTGTGAGAACTAAATAGATTTTCTTTATTTTATATTATATCTAAAATTAGCTCATTTTAAAAGTAAAGTGTTGTTAAGAGCCGTGTCCCGTAATAATTTATAAGATAAGATTCCTTGACGAAAATTAAGCCTATTTTCAATTAAACTAATGTGCGCTAGCACGCCGAGATTATATATTTTCAAATGTTGCAGTCTCAATCCTTGGCCAAGGAATCTCATCTTTAAATAATTGAAAAAGAGCATACGCCAGAAAACAGAAATATCCATTATCAATCGAAAATTTGATTGAAGAAAATTCGCTGGTTATTTTCAAGTTTATAACGTTACTAATTTCTTCAGAAGAAATAAATGGCCACAATTAAAATGCTTTGCAGAGGGGAGAAAAATTGCGTCTTAATTGTTGCGTTCAGCAAATAAGTTAAGACTTCCACATTTTCTACTCCCTATGCCTTGTAAATCTGTTCCACTGGCAAAAGACTGCTCGTTATGGCAAGACTATTTATTACAAAGTGGAACATGACAGTTGTCAGAAATTCGCTAATTGAATGCAATCAAACGAGGGAGTAAAAGCCATTGTGATCCAGGTTTTACATTTTTAGTTTAGTGGAAAGAAATAAATGCAATCCATGCACGTCAAATAATGAAAGGATTATATGAATCACAACTTGTGACTACCGCCGACAAAATAGGAAAAGTTTGTAAAACGCATAGGTAGGCGTATATGGTGGCCTATGATGATGTCCAACTTCCCCTTTTAACCACAATGGCTTTTTTTTTCTCCTCTAATATTCGAACGCCTACACATTAATCCCCACCTAGATTTCGAACACTGAACGTCCCTCGCAGCCTCGATGCTTTTTCGAAACGCAAACACAGATCGGCGATTCGAATCTCGGCCAAGCTGGTGTCTAGATGACGAGTTTACGCTACATTTGGTTTGCCGCCTACTCGACCGGAAGCGTATCTGTTCGGGATCGTCACGAATCCCGAGTGGCGGCGATTCCAGTTGGAACTGCAAATTTAGAAGGCGAAGCGTGAGTCACTCGAAGCTCTACGACTCCCGCGGACGTTATTGCTAAATTATTGGAAATTCGTTTTCGGAGTGTCCACAGTACAGCTACAAAATTGAAACTTTGAAAGCGCTTTGCACTGAAAAGTGGCCAGCCATTATCAATAACTTGACGCTTGGAATAGTATGCATTAATTAATTACCACCTATTTGCATTACTGCTTTTCAAAAATATTATAATCTTGGAGTGAGTCTAATTCAAATGCAGGGTTGAATTGACTCGGGGAAAGTGCAGAATCGAAAGACAGAGGGGAACTCTTTCTACATTTGGATTGACAATTGTGAAAAAACCCAGCAACGAACGTAATTTTCACAACTACCAAGCCTATTCCACTTTCGATTGAGCGATCAACTCAACCCCACTTAGTTGAAATGTGTCTTCCCGTCTAACATTCTTGGATTGCTTATTTTAAAAGGTGGTATATTTGGACTGCTTAGGTGCCATTCGAAAATACTGACTTGCTTGGAGTAAAAATTAATCACATCCAAACACACGAAAATAACTATTACTGATTCGCTGGAAATGCTGTAGCTATGGATGGGCGTTAACAAAATTGCCAGTCTTCGCCAGATTTTTTTTTTATTTCGCGTAGATTGGGTGAGTTTCTTGTCTGACTGCCATTGATAACCCTTTTGTTCACAACGTCTTTCACTTATGGCTTGACTATTTCCGACTTGGGTCCTTTTTACTTGAATTGTCCTGTCCCGGTAACAGGTGCGTCCACCACTTCCAATTGCGGAGATACCGTTGAGTACATTAGTGATTTTTTTGTATCAAAGTTTAGCGACACTTTCAGCGATTTAATGATAAATTTTGCTTACTGCACTGTTATTGCTTAAAATAATTATCCGTAAAGTAATGATTGACTAATCGCTGCGTTGCACTTATTTGCCGAAGTGGTATGAAAATCCATTTCAACTGATATCTGGTCAATAGTCCTTCCATTCACTTTAAATAGCGCGCCGAGATTTTCAACCGAATGACTAATGGTCACAACGTCATTGTAAATTATACAACAAAATTTAATTTAAACTTCGTTCCATTAAATTTACAAATTGCGGTTTGCTCGAGATGATTCCATAAAATCCAAATTAACTGATTGAGAAAAATAAAATTTATTTTTGTCGCGGTGTTTGCGTTGCTTTTATTGAGCTTTCTCCGTCGTTTCACACGTATCGACGAATTCCAGTCGTTCGTAGTTAAAATTATTAAAAACAATTACGGAGTAATACTTGCAGCGTTGACAAGAAAATAATAAAATTATTTCAAATTCTTGCTGTAGGACATACAGTATAGTGTGTGAGTGGCCAAATTTGATTTTAAAACTTCTGAGTTTAGTGTCCCCATGTTCATATTAAAGCGTTTCATAGTCCCATAACGGTCACAAGACGTATCAGTGTCTCTTTAAGTTACAATGTAACAGAAAGCAGTCGCAAGACTAAATTAGCTGAAGTTTCCCCGCTACCAAATCGGACACGCAGTTCCAGCATTCAAGAGGACCACGTTGCAAGAGTTGTTCAATTTGAAGTCCAATCAATTAAATCGTCTTAAATGTTCACCAAATCAGAATAAAATATAAAAACAGAGTTCGTTGAACCGGAACGAGGACACCACACAGGTGAAATGATAAACAAAACTACGTTGTAGATGTAAAATATTGCCAGAATGCTGCGGCGCGGCAATTACCTCATCTAAATCTAAATCTAAAAAAAAACGCGTTTTATAGTACCATTCCATACAAAAATAAAAAATTATTACATGAGATTTTTTTTATTTTTTTGTGTGGTGTCCTCGTTCATCTTCTAATCATATCATATTTCTACAAGTTTCATCTTCTAATCGTTCCGGTTCAACGAACTTTGTTTTTATATTTTATTGAATTCTCCAGTTCAAAGCTTCTTTAGAACCAGGAAAATCGACTTAATTTAAACCGCGCAATCAGTCTCCATGCAACCAACTAGGCTTCAAACCTACTTGGCCAATAGGTAATTTACTTTCGCCATGAGCACAAACTCAGGACTTTGAAACGTTATCCAAAGTAGTCATAGCAATAAAAAGTTATTTCGTTTTCCCCGACCTTGGCATTGCATGTCACGCCTCATGCTCGAAAAATTTGCAATGATTCATACATTACTCGCGCTAAGTTACAGTATTATTTCGTCGTGTAATGTTATAACAAAACTGCAGACAGCCGAGGTAACGTTACACACATCGTTACACCATTTGGCTTCGCCGGAAGTGTCAATCATGGCGCGACAGGCGACCGCGTAACCCGAAAAGGAAAGTTTTGCGTATCATTGCCATTGTCTGCCTGTTCACGGTGCACGCAACCTCGTTTGAGGCTTTTTAAATTCGGTTAGATGTCGGACTTGAATGTTCATAATAAACAAATTCCAAAATAAGTTATCGATAGGCAGTTCAATTATTAGACATCTTACGTCGTATCGATTCCATGATTCGAAGACAACCGATCCGATTTAATGACGGTGGCAGCTACTTGGTAAATATGTCATCGACGCCAATTGGTCAAAAGCGCGAACATGAAGCTAATTAAGCTTCACGTGTCCAAATCGTACAATTATCTCGTAAAAACACAAGTCTGAAAGGACGCAGCCACGCAGGTGGCCCCCATATCGTGAGACTTCCAGGCTTCCCCTCAAAGACGTAAAGGGGACAAAGTTGAAAAACCTCATACACATGTATAATCAAATGTAAAGGTACTCCATGTGTTGATACGGAAGGAATGTAAACATTAAGATAAAGATTTACGGAAGGAAAGGCTGACTGGAGCGATTCCTGAATTATTTGAACAGTGAAAGGTTTTTGATTAAAAAAAAGACTTTAAGGTTACAACTTCACAAAAACATTTATCGACCTGTCAAATTTGATTAGATAAAATTTCTGTCTTTAAAAAAAAAATGTAGTGCGCCCCTCAAAGTTAGAAAATAACGATTTTGGAAGCATTCTCACTTGATTAACGAGAAAAACAATGTTTATCGTACGCACTTTTTAATTTACAAGATCATGGTATACGCTGCGTTTTTTCACTACGAAATCCATGGGTCAAACCCCAGAAATGTTCGTTGATCAGACATTTGCTAGATTGAGCTTTTAGTCTGAAAGCAAAAACATTTCGGATCTAAACATCCATCACCACCAGCCCTATCATTTGAATCTGTGCGTGTAAGTGATCCGTGGTTTTAACAAAAAGATGCCAGTTTTTTGTTAACTCTTCCATTGCCAACACTCTCACTAGCTTTATTTGAGTCTTTGTTCATTTAGGCAACATTGTGGTAGGGTTAATCCCGTAAGGTCTACGCCCCATGTTTTAGATTTGTGATACTAGGATAAACAGTTTACTTGTATCTACAATAAAAATATATTTTGCTTGCTTTAAACCAACAAGAATGGGCGTGGACCAAAAAACCTGTCGCGAGACAATCTCATCAAAAATAAGCCTTCTTGGGGGAAAAACGTGGTTATCCATTTTGGCGCGTATTCGATTAAACGTGAAACCCATTACAAACCGGTACGTCTAACTTTTTGATTTATTTTGATAATTATTTATCACTCGCCCACAACAAACGTACACGTACCATTTTCAAGCAAAAGGCCAACAGCAAACAACAAAAACCAAAGTGAGAAAGAAGAGAAGAGGCAAACAATGGCGGACACAAGAGCAAAAATGGCGATGGCGTCGTTGTTTTTGGTGGTCGCTGTTTAGGCCTAGCACCAAACTCGGAATTTTTGATGAAAAATCGCCGCTTCCCGGCCACCTCCTAACTTACCAGAATACAACTAGAGTCGCTATATAATCCTCGATCACTCTTTCATAAAACAAAGGAGAACTTCTGCAATCAAATCGGCATCCAAATATCCAAACAAACGAAACTGCTTCCTCCTCGTGTGGCTGCCGTCGACAAGAATGCTTTCAAAATGGCCGACCGGGCGTTACTAATGATATACAGGAGTAGAGTCCAATTGACATTTCACTGTGCACGGGAGTCATTGGGTCGATAATTTTAAGATTTTAGCAATATTATCATTTTTTTCATTTTTGTTTCTAATGTAAAAGCTCATTTAATGATAATATTCAAACATACATGATTCATAAAAGCCACGTAAATTGGTTGTTTTCCAAACATAGCGGTTGGCCTATTCTGAAGTCTAACCTTACATCACTTTCATGTGAAAAATCCTGGTTTGGGGGTGACCTTCAAAAAAAAAAGCGACACCACCGGCCAAAGCTTGAAACATTTCGCGCCAAATACAAATTTTAAATACGATACGTCTCTAAAAACACATTCACACACTTTTTCGATGAAAACAATCGACGTCCTTAATAAAAAAAGATTTTATTTAGAGTCAAGGGCAATTATTTGAAATGTACAGCTCCCATATACAATTTGTCTAGATTTCTCTCTAGAATTTTGTTCGGCTCTTTCCAAGTCTTCCTTTGCACTTGAAATTATTTTACTGAGGGATCAATAGATATTTTCCCCCAATAACTTGAAGTGAGTCAAATTAAATTCGTAAAGTTTGTGTTCTTATGCAATGACATTCTATATAATGACAAAAAACGCTTTATAAAACGAAGTATTTCAGTTCGAATGCGAAGGAAATATTGAGAAGGGCCTATTCAAACTTGAAAATTTGGTCAACCTATAAAATATTATGTTTAACACAAAATTGTTTGTTTAATTTGAACGACTTCGTGAAAAGGTCAACTCTTATGAAGTTGGCTTCTAGTACATATTCGCCACATTTTGGTAACTAAACTTTCAAAGACACTAATCAAAATAAAATACACAAAAATATATCGGACGATTCAAAGGGTTTACCGGTAGACTGCTTAATTTAGTTTAAAAATTCGAAGTTTTATTTTTCATAATTGTTACTCCAAAGTGAGCTAAACGCTTTCACGCAGCATGATTTTGCGTAAACGTTCAGTGTACATATTTTGAAAATCTGCCCAATACGAGAGAAATAGAAAACGTCAAAAGCCTCTCTATCGACCAAATTTCGTCACTTGAAAAAACGGTACGGAGTGCTGTTACTCAATATCCAACCAGGCAATAAACTCAAGGTTTAAAAACAATGATCTCTGAAAGTTTCAAAACAATTAAAGCCACAAAAAAAGGCATAATCCATGGATACAGTCAGCACTTGTGCTTACCTCGAAGCTCATCATCGACCATAGCGATTTAAGTCTTACGACAGATACGAGTTATCCAATAAACAAACAAAAAAAAACTATAAAAAAGATATATCTGCGCGCAACATTTTCGGCAAAGTATTTGGTGCTGTACAAAAAATACTAATCTATCAGTAACTAACATGTGGCATAAAAGCAGGACGAATCGATATACAGGGTGGCTAAGAAAAAACGTTTCGCTAGTAACACTTTTTTTTGCCACCATGTACAAGTACATCTTCCGCCCGGTCCCGATCCGCAGTCGGTAAGGGTAATCCTGAAACGGAAACTGATCTCGACTCGTGGATCGGGGACAGGTGTGGGTGTCGGGGGGCCGGGGCTGCTTAGGCGAGTCACATGGAAAGGAGGGGAACGTCGAATAGGTCACAGAGACCCTCGGTGTCCTCCATGTTAAAGTAGTAGTCGCGGTCGGAGGGGGGCGGACTGAGCCGTAGCAGGGGCGCAAAGACTGTTGGGAAAGAAAACAAGAAAGATAAGGAAATTGGTTACCAGGACGCTGGAGAAAACCAACGATTTACGATTTGAAAAAATAAAGATCTCCGTAATCTATTTAAGTGTTTGGTGATGTTTTTTTTTAATACCATAATACCGCTGCAGCAATATCCTAATAATGTAGCAAATAGCAATGGAATAGTTAGAAACAACGTACTTTCAGACGAGATGAGGTCTTCAAAGTAATCAGACGGTATCGAAGTCTCTGCAAAACGAAAATTAGGTTCCGGTTAGACGACTTTTTGGTGGACAATAAAACTAACATACACTAGCCATCGAATTTATGTCCGGGAAGGACAAAAATAAAACTCTGGGAATAAAAATGAGTAATAACAAAAAACCTACCCTTGATGGGATCGAAAAACATCTCGGCTGTCATTTCCTTCAACATATCAACTAAAGGATAAAATAAAGACTTGCATTATTAAATAACCACGGGCGAGCAGAGAATATTCAGGCAAAATTAGAACGGTGCAATGAAGATCCGACAATTGGAATAACATTCGTATATTTTTTTCTGATTAACGTTTCGCTTCTTAAGTTAGGTTCACAGTTAGCTCCAATAAAAAAACCTTCGAATAAAAATTAAACACTCGAATTAAAAACCAAAAGACCGCGCATCAACTTTAATCGCAAACATAGCTTACCCGTGTTGGATTTATCCGTTGCCGAAGGTGTCACCGTGCTGGGCGGAGCGGCCACCGGAGTCGCGGCAGGAGTGGCGCTGGCCACGGCAGAGGTTGCGGCCGCGGCAGCAGCAGCGGCAGCCGCCGCAACTGCGGTGGTGCGGCCGCCCTTGGGCGTCTCGGCAGCGGCCGACGGAGTGGTGCTGGCGGCGGTGGGCGTTTTCTGCTGGGCCATCAGCCGGGCGGACACCTTCTGCTGGACAGCCTTCCGTGGGGACTGCCGCCTCTGCGCGGGTGACGCCACGGGGCTCACTTCCATGGGGGTGGCTTCCTACAGGTGGTATTTACGAAATTAGTCTATGAGCGTTAGGGACAAGTGGTAACGCAGGGTTCATACTGAAAATCAGTTACACTGACTTTCCCAAAATCAAACTTTTTTCAGTTTTTTATTTTTTTTTAGAACAAACTGCATTCGCGAAAATATTTTCCTTTACCGAAAACTGAGAAAAGGATTCACGGCGCGCAAAATTTAATACATAAAAAAAGAATACAACGTCCAGAAGCACGAATTCTTTAAAAAAAATAAAGAAACACCACAGGAAAAAATGCAGCGGACAAAGGGGAAATTTTACAAAAAATTGTAACACTTCTAAAAATGGAAGTGAGCGCGTGCTATTAGAAAATATTGTGATGATTCATATATTGAAATAAAGAGCGTGCGCAGCGCGGTTTTTTTTACAGGTGACCATTAATTTCAGAAAAAAAGAAATTCACAATATTTCTTTTAAATTCTGTTCCGAATTTTCCAACTTTTGGGCGATATTTCCTGGCAAAATTGTATTTCCCCGATTTTCCAGGTGGATGGTTTCACTGAAATTATTGCTGTACCTGGGCGGCGGCCGCAGCACTTCGCGTGACAGTCTTGGCGTACGTTCTCGTCGTGATCTTCGGCGGGGGAACACGCTGCTTCTCCTTCAGCAGTTTCTCCTGCTGCAGCTTGACGGCCAAAGCCCGAGTGGCCGGTCGCGACGGAGTGAAGGTAATCACTTTGGGAGTGGTTTCAGTCGATTCCTTCTTCACTGGTTTCGGCTCTGCCGCAGGAGGCGGAGGCTCCGGCTCTTCGTCAACCACCTAGATTAGTTGATTAAAGAAAAGAAACAAACATTTTTAATTCCGCATTTGATTCCGAATTCAGTTCTGTAAGTTTCAGTAACAGAAAGTACACGACATTGAAGATTTGTATCACGAAAAACGTTCGAAACATAATTGAATTGATCTGTTGTACGATCCGTCTAGCCCTGTCGGTACAGCAACCGACTGCGGTGCGGCCGGTCCCGGGTTCGAATTTTTTTTTTTTTTATTATTTAGCGAGAGGTACAATACATTTATCGATTTTAAGTAGGCTTCAAGAGGGCTACTGCACCTCACGCGATTTTGTGGACCTTCATGTCGAATCCCTGCGCAAGCTCTCGTTCATTCGATCTTTATGTACTATCGAAAATGTGCCCCTCAAATATTGCCATAGCGACACGAGGGGTACAGAATCTCCTGCACAGGAATAAAAAAGATAATAATGGATAGACAATGAATTTGTATATGTTTTGTATTCAGTATTCCTCGTGTTGCATTGACAATGTCTGAGAAGCACGCTTTCACCAAAACGCCGGAATCGAATAACGATTAACGGTGTTTTCAGACAGGTGCCTAGCGGCACCTGGCTGAAACACTGACTGGGCTACGACGAATCTTAATCATGTCCACTAAGTCACTACAAGGAAACCACATCACACAATTAGTGTAAAAAACGCTCGGTGAACATTATCATTGCAATGGTAGCCGCCCAAAATGAGATGACGAGACATTCAATAAATTCTAAGTTTTCTTACCATCGGTTCCACAGGACTCTCCTCCGGAACTGGTTCCACGGCGGGAATCTCGGGAACCACCACCACCGCTGGAGCAACCACAGGACAAGCCATTGAAGCTGCAGCGGGTGGCACTGCCGGGGACGGCGCCGAGATAACCGGCGGCGCCAAGACGGAAGTGAACCCAGTGGTGGTGGTGATGGCGGTGGTCGCAGCTTTGGCGGTGACCGGAACAGTCGTCGTGGCCGCGGAACCCGAGGGGACCTCCACGGCGGTCGGCTGCCCACTTTCGGCGTCCATGTTGACCAGGACCACGTAAATGGATCCCGTGCGACTCTTTAGGTGAATCTGGTATTTGGGCGGTTTACCCTCTCCCTGGAACCAAAAATAACAGCCGTCAAATAAAAATCCGATTTCAACGTTCTCCCTGTAAGAGAGTTGTTCTCTTTCTCAAGAGAAACTACAAGCAAACCATGTTCGAATTTGCTCTCGTCAACGCTATAATTCAGCGAATACAAAAATGCTGAGTAGCATCGATTATTAAAGGTAGGTAAGGTAGACCAATTATTTTTAAACAAATACCTGGTAAATATTTCTTTAATTATTTAAATCGACTAGCCTATAATTATTCAAAATTGTATCAATTCAAATCGTATTAGATAATTTATTTCTGAAACAAATAAATATTTCTTTAATTATTTTAGTTTTTAGTTTTAATTTCAAATTGCACAAAGGCAACGCGTTAAATCGATTAGCCTGTAATTATTTAAAATTGCATAATTCAAATCGAACAAGTATCATTTGTAAACAGTGAGTGATACCATAATAATGGGGAAAACTTTGTAGAGTTATTCGGTAAGTCAGTAGTCCTCCCTTCTGCTGAATCAGAAAAAATTCATACTCGGCGATCGACGCGACCTACCATGTCAGGTGTCGGCACTATTAAGTTGGTACCGCTCGGCGCCTGCACGGCCAGCAAGGTGTCGCCCTCGAAACAGTGGCACACGTCCTTGTGATCAACGTAGGCCACGGCCTTGTTGCTGGCGTCCTCGGTGATGTTGCGGATGCTCTGCTGGATCCAACTCCGATGAGTGTCCAAGTCCTGTTCGCGCTTGGTCAGGCTGGCAATGTCCGCCTTGAGGCTCTCCAAACGATCGGATACCTCCTGCGTGTTGCATCCCGGCCCAGCTCCCCTAGAGGCAGAAAAGTCAATGTTGAATGTGGGATCATGACTGCTGTATTTCGAAGCCGGGGATGCCGAGTGAGTGAAGGTGAGTCGCAAATCGAAGTCGTTATTAAACATGACGTTTAATAGAAATATTTAAGAAGGTTTTGTACCAGTACAGAACTGGCAAAAACACCTTTCAATGAAATTTTATACATTCTAATTCAAGGTTAAATTATACAATTGCAGCCTAAATTTCAGAAATAATATTCGCTTCTCAAACAAAAAGATTGAACTCATATAATCGAGTGACAGTCAAACACGAAACAAAATCCTTCATACGCACTTAAGAACGAACTGCTTTTGGTTTTCATGAATTGAAATGAGATTTGCACATGTCAAAACACGTATGTGAAAGATGCCCTCTTGAATCATTTATGGGAATACGTGTTTGATGACGAGTGACAACATTACACAAACGAAGCTTGCGGCGTCGTTTGCATAGAGCCCAACTCGACTAGAGCTGCTTAGTGTCCATGTCTACTTACTTCCATTGGATGCTGTTCTTGGACTTCTTTTCGATCAATCCAATTCCCTCCAAGACGTTGGTTATGTCATAGATTCTACGCTTCTGACGTACGGCCAGATTGTCGGCGGCCTAAAAACAACAAGGACCATTCACAATTTCAATTAATCTTGGCCCAAAAACACTAAAAATTGGCGCTGTTATGATGCAGACACGAGGCCTCATGTCTCGTTCACACAATATACCAGATCCACATTTATATGAAGCATCTCGTGACATTGGCTAAGCAACCACTACTTTAGTGAGGCTAGTAGTAACGATGCTTAACGCACCCTTAATTCGATTCGTATCGTCTTATCTATTGTTCAGGGTCACAAAACGCCATAGCGTCACTGCCGAGGCGTCCATCGTCGATCCAGTCTGGGCGTTGAAAAACCGCTAAATTTATCAAGATTTCTAGCCAAAAGCACTCACCACTTTCAAGTCGAGCACTCCATCTTTGGCTTCCTGCAACAGTGTCACGAATTTTGTGGTCAAAAGGCCTAAACTTTTCTCGTGACGGCTAGAAGCGCAATCCATTTTAAAGCATGTCACACTTGTCCGTTGAGTTTTAAAAATGGCTGACGCGGAAAACCCGAAATCGACGCTGATGCCAGCGCTACCTTGCGGGGGTAGCCATAGTATAGTGGGGGTAGCGTTTAATGACAGAACGCATGCCAAACGACGCTTGGTGGTGCTAGCAACATTGTCAATTAGACCAAGTTCTTTTTCCGGGTTGCAAAGATAGTGGAAAATATAAAATTTAATTAAAAATATAAAAATTAATTAAACATTAAATACAAAAACACAGTTATGATTCTAAAATTAGATAAAAAATATAATATTTAATTTCTTTAATATAAAATGTTTTGTTGTACTAGACCGATTATTTTATTTTACCAATGTGGAACTTGGCAGCATGTCAATTTTCTGTTTCAACTTCCAAGATGGCGACAGTCATAAAAATAAGTCATTTTATCGATATGTTTTACTAATTTTGTGGAAAATATCAGGACGGGGAATTTCTCGCAAATTACCTGACAACTCGAACAACATCTATCGGTGGTAGGTATACAAAATCGGCAGCTGACATAGTCGTGGCGGGTCTGTACGAAGAATCTGCTTGTTGTCACTATCGCCGGGTGACTTGTCAAGTGTGGGCGGGGTCGGAGAAAAACCTACGAAATGCGGAATAATTTCGATCGATGTCCCCAAATCGCTTTGAAATTAGGACGTGGCGAAGTCGGAGACAAATCGGCAAAGTCAATCCAAGATCAATACTCATGTTGGTATACTAAACGATTTCCTTTCTAACCCTTTCCTCTTGAGACCCAGCTGTCAAAAATTACGATCGGTTTTAAATTGCTCACGGCAGAATCCTAACGTAAAAATAAATTATCGAGCTGATGGTCTGAAGGAAATGTCACTATTTTCTTGACGTGTTACACGAATCAGAAAAATAAAATGTCAATACTTTTGTTTGGCCTTTTCGCTGTCGAGGCCGCTACTTTGTTCCATGCTGCTCTGACGCGCTGTTCCTCGCAATACCATTCGCATAACGACATCTAATTAACCTTCGCCCATTCACGAATCGTTTCAGTGAATCCGTCAAAGATGGTCGACTTTTGGGGCGGCGTTCTGCAGTCGAATCGCGACTTGCGCGACAAATCCGCCAGCCGCGTTACCAGCGCCGAAACCGGCAAGCACGATTCCTCTACATCCGCCACCGTCACCGCCACCGCCGCCGGCGATGCGACCGTTAAACCTCGCTCCACCCTTCTGCACTCGGTGCTCAGCACCAGCAACGACTTTTTCAGCGGCCTCCACTCCAAACTTCAGTCGGCCCTCAGTCTGGACTCTGACGACGACGATTCCGACTCGGTGTTCGACGCCCTGCAGCTTCGCGGCGCTGGCAAGGGTGCGGCCCGCGACAGTCTGGGCGACGACGTGGCCTCCTCCTCCGCTTCGGAGTTAGGCGGCCGTGGGGACGGTACCTGCGGCCACAACAGCTCGGAAAGCGGTTTCCAGGGCAGCACCCGGCACCGCCGTAACCGGGTCGCCGACACTGGCATGCCCAAGGTGCGGCCTCCGAAGGTGCGCCCTGCCCCCCGGCAGTCCCACGGTCAGCGGGTGGCAGCGGCCGCCGGCAAACCATCGAGACGTCGGTCGACATCGACGCGGTCCAAGACAGACTCGTCTACCGTGACGGGGGCCCGGTCCGATCTGAATCTGCACTCGGACGCGGTGAGCAGCGCCAGCAACGATTCGACGTCCGAGACGGAGACCAACGACCCGGCCACCACCACCACCGCCTCCAACAACAGCGTGGACTCATCCGGCCTGGCCCGGTCCACCTCGGACGCCTCGCTGCTGTCCTGGACGTCCGGATACAGTTGCGACAGTCAAGCTGATGACACCACCGCCGAGTGTATGGAATTCATGAAGCAGTTTGTGGAGAAGCTGTTCCGAAACAAGTGAGTCACCTGCACGTCAAATATTAAAACGACAATATTTAGTCAACGTTTCTTCTCAGTGTAAAGTAATGATTTGACTCATCACATAAATGATTTCGTTAATATTTTTTTTAAAACAGCACCGGAATAACCTTAGAAGAAAAGTCAAAGTTTGGCCAAATTTGTCAGGTAATAAATCTCTGTTATTTATTTTTTGTTTTAAGGGAGATTTGGCTGGCGAATAGAAAACTATAAATTACTGAGCACCTCGATTTGAAATGAATAATGTAATATATTTTATTTACAAATTTTCAATTTCGTTTGCACAGTCGGAAGTTGGCCGTCTTTGGTTCTCGCGTTACGTCAACACGCAGCGTGTGAACAACAAAAAAGTGGACGAGTCCACGTTCTACAGCATGGTCCAGTATTTTGCCATCGCCCTGTTTGAGTGCGCCGACGCGGACGATTACACGACAGCCAAGACGCTAATGAACATGTGCTTTACGTTTTACCACGAAGGTAAGGAAACGAACTCAAACATTTAGCAGCTCTTGTAATTTATTTTCCCCCAACATTGAAACGACAAATATTTTTGCTGCGTGCCAAGGTCTTATTATCTAAATCTAGAGCACGCACAAATATTTAGACGTTCTAGACATTCTTTATTTACTCTAATTTAAAACCGGAAAATGTTTTATTTTAAGGATAGGGCGGCGAATTATGTTACTTCTTAACCAACGGGCTTCTCAGTTGTTGAAATTCAAACGTAGCCTCTACCAGAGCATCAAATATTGCAACGAATCCGTTTAGATTCAGCCACAGTCGTCCTTCTGTATTCGGTTGTTTATCAATGTGCGCTTACTTTGTAGTGGGCGTGCCGGGTTGCGAACCCTATAAGGAGTTTTTATACCTGTACCTGAGGGAGCAACCCATCTGGCAGTCGCTTCGCTTCTGGAACGCGGCCTTCTTCGACGCGGTGCAGTGCGAGCGCCTCCACAAACCGGTGGTGACCCGCGAGGCGGTGGAGCTGTACAGTCCGGAGGAGATGACGGACGAGCGCAACTTTCAAGAGAACATCACCTTCGGACAGCTAGGGTGAGTGACAGGCGCAATTCGATTCTCGGCAGCACGAGTGTAACTTTTAGAAAACAGACAGTAGAAATCTAAGATAACGCAATACTCTGATCGAGACAAAAAAGCGAAAGGGTCAAAATTAATTTTAAAAGACACTTGACGACAGACGACGGCTTATCCTGGTGGTGAAACAAAAGAAGAAAAAAATGTAAAGTTGTTGACGTTGATATTATTTGTTAAGTAATTCTTGGTGTGTTCTTCTGTTGCAGCTCGTTTACGTGTAACATGCACGCTTTCGGTTTGAGTCGAGAACTCTGCCTGGAGTTCTTGAGAAAGCAGTCCACCATAGCCAATTTGAGACAAGGTACATTCTATTTCTGTCCTGATTCTTTGATAATTATTTTAAAAAAATCGATGAAGAACTAATTTCCAATTGAGTAGTAAGATTGCATTTTTATTTATCAATTTCTAACATTGTCACTCATTTCGTTCACAGATCAGGTGAAGATGTTGCGAGAAAACATCGAGCGCATGTACCACGAAACGGACGCGTGGCGTATCTGAGCGATCGTCGGCCGAGTTTCCATCACAGCGGTGCCGGAGAAATACGAAAAGCCAAATGCCTTTTGCCAATAATACACTCGACAGTATATACACAGCTCGCCAAACCAAAGCCAAAAAATCCTCAACCCAGGGAATCAGGAAAAATCTCTCCAACGGAGCCCATAACTTGGCTAATAGAACAACTAGAAGAAAAAAGGAATGCTACTAGAGGCTGTGTCCAACTACTTGTGCGCGCCTTCTTCACACAAATATTGAGCGGCACAATTTCAACCGCCATTTTATTTTAACAGGAATCTCGTTTTTTTTTTTAATTTTTAATTTCCGTGCCGATCTCTTGGGACAAGGCCGAAATATCCTAAGGAATACACCAAGGAAAACATTTTAGAATCACTAACGATTGCTAAGAAATGTCAATGAAAAAGTAGTTTGAATCTCAGAGATGCTGAATTTTGCTATCCTATTTTATGTAGGTTGCGGAGAAAAACACCTTATTTTCCTCCTAGCGCTGTAGCCGTTGGTTTACAAAGTTACAAAAACTTAAAATAGCTGCGAAATCAAAAGCCTACACAGATGATGCCGTCGTAATCATGGTAATTATTATATAATTTTAAATTAAATTTTCTGAAGGTAAAAAATACGTGGGTAAGTTGGTGCGAGAGTTGGAGGAAGTGAGTCGTGGTCAGGGTTTGAAAAGCGGTCAAATAACATCATCAATCATCTGTATAGGCTTTCGATTTCGCGGCTATATAGAGTTTTTTTTTATAACTATTTTATGTTTACCTACAAGTTAGGTATTCCAGCAGAGTACGTATCAGAAAGTTCCCCCTTATATGTTGTTTCCCATGTATTGCAAGTCCGGCAGTACATATCAGAAAGCTCCCCCTTAGACGTTGTTTCCCCTGTATTGCAAGTTATTCCCTACTACAAAAATACCCGCTCATGAGGTCATATTCCTAGTCGATCAAAGGTTTTCTATTTTACAGAGAAAATTCATCCACCATAAATATGGTCCAGCTTTTAAAAGGTCGTAAAAAGACTTTCTAAAATTATGTTCAAGCTCTGAAAACTGCATTTATACATCGTTTCTTTGCTGCCGTAAAATCTTGTCATACATTTAGAAATGGCGTAGAATTTTAGTCAGGCACGCTATTTAAAATCGACGAGGCAATGAAAGGGTCATCTAAGGCTAGATTTCAATGGACCGACGACATCAATTGAACGAATGCGCTTAGTTGTGTATCCAGCATAATCGCAATATATTTTAAATACACGTCATGTACCCTTCTCTATAGTAGAATTACATGTAGTGGGGGAATATAATAAATATGGTCGTAGCTGTATTTGCAAGTCGGAGACCTGTCCGTACGCCTTAGACTTATGCACCACCAATTAATTACTCGATTTGTGTATCTCATGAAGAAATAATCATATCTTTATTGCGCCGACAGAGAAAAATTAGTTCCATTTTTCAAATTAATACATCAAATCTTGGTGGGTCCATACGAACGAATACCAAGATTCTGGTAGGTTAGAAGTTCCCCTAAAATAAAGCAAATCAATATTTTTAGCATTTATAATTTAGAAAAAAAATATTTTCGGAGTTCCGCTGTGTAATCGAAGAATGATAAAAAATATCAGAAAAATATATTTAGTTCGCCTTAGACCAAAAACCTGATCTGGGTATTATCGAAATATTCTGTACAACACCAGAGAAATTGCATAATGTATGATTGAAGTATCCAGTTATGCGCCCAACTAAATAGTAGAATATCGCAACGACCTCGTAGCGATTAATTCGATTTCAGAGGTGCCTGTGTAGGCGTGTTGAGTTAAGCGAACCAAGCTGTGACTTTGCCACTTTTGGGGGTACTGTAAGTGTTTTCATAACGAGTCGGGGACTGTTTCCAGAGTCAGATATGCAGCAAATGAAAATTCAAATGCCGAATCCGGTTGATGCGCGAATAAATACATAAGTTAGGATCGTTTTGCTTTTCACGTCTATACAGGTTTTTGTCGGCAGTACAGCGAGTACTGGCTTTCCGCAGGTGTTACCTAAATACACACGAGTGAATGTGATGAAATCGGGAGATATTTGTTTACCTAGATATTGTGTAGCAGCTGTCCCGAGTGTGGATAAACGTTGTCATTATTTCATGTGCCTAGTGTCACAGCCGAGTCTGAGCAATAATGCGTGCCATTCACAATATATTTCCTACGAGCCCACCACAAACGGCTCGGTTTACCCAAAGGCAAACGTGCCGAGACCTTGTGCCCAGAGTCGGGACAAAAGTATTTTAGCATTTCATGTTTTGTTCGGTTTTTCGCGTATACCCATAACTTGATTTATACGCGAGAGCAAAATCTTGTTTCGCCGACCATGTAGCACCATTCCTATATTGACTTGTATTTTAACGGCATTTATTGTTGTTGCCAACATTCCCTTTACATTTAATATGATCAATAACGAACATATGAATTCGACTGTATTGTGTTACTTATTGTTCGAAATTTTATTTAGAAAGATCTGCTAACCAGTTACGTTTATTTTAAAAGTTTTATTGTAAATAACAAAATACCAACAGGAATAATTTAATTTAAAAAAGCTATAGAAAGTTAAAAAACTTTGTGTTATTTAATTAGTTTTAGCCGCACTAGTGTTTGAATATGACTGACCCAAAGAACATGTATACTCGCACTGCCCACACAAATCCACGAAAACGTAGAAATATTTAGTGAAATATTATCGTGGTTGTTTGTCGTTCAGTGAGTTCTAGTACATCTGTTGTCCATAATAGAGTTAGGAATATGCAAAAAATGATATACGTCCATGTGTTAGCATGCCAAAATACAGTACTAGTGCATTTTTGCTGCACCGGCTCCTGGAGTCGCAGCCAATAACCCGTAATAATTAAAATATTTGTCTTCCAAATATGTTGAAAGGACCAAAAATAAATAAATCCGGGTCATGCACTGAAGACCACTTGTCTGAATCATATTATTGCTTGTCAAGTTTATCAAGATGCTCAACTTGGTTTGTCTGCAAGAAAATCTGTTGCTGAGATTGTCTGCGATTATCACGAGAATTGCTAGATGAACATTAGCCGGGTAACTCTTCACGAAATGAGAAAATTGGTTGGCGTTTTGACTCGACAATCATTTTTTATTATTAAAACTAGCATTTAAAATTAAATACTCTGAGGAGGTTTGGATAACAAAAACCAATGGGGACTCATGGCGACAGCGATGAAAACATTCTTTCTCGGCAATGCGGCCAACATTTAGAATCAAGATCCCAACTCCATTTAATTCAAAATTATATGGACGTGAAGACTACGTCACCAACTACATTCTATTAACAATGAAAAATTGAAAATGTACACGAATGCCGGTGATAGGCAAAAGAAAAAAATCAAAAATTACCGTGATGTCACAAAAAAATATTTTACGAGCTTTCTCAAACACTACAAAAGCAAATGGAGGCACGATCTTGTTTCCACAACGCATGAGCATGACGACCGGGGCGAATTCAAAGAGATGTAAGGGCTAAAGCAACAGCAGAGGCACACGAGTGAGCAATATGGTGGATGCGGCCGCACAAGCAAAACTGGTACTGATTGCTTTTCGTAACAATATAGTGTGTAATTTTTCTCTTCGTGCTTCTACTAAACTCATCCGGGCATTAATTAACGATCATTTTTAGACAACGTTTTTCGGTTAAACACATGGTGAAACAAACGAAAAACAGCAAAATAAAATAAATAAATCCGCCATTTTGTCGAACCGTGACCAAACTGTCGGCTCAATCGTGTCTACCCAATACATCTATTTTCACTAAATGGAGAGACTAAGAGTCGCGACAACCCTCCGATGCTGCTTGACGGTCACACTGGACGGTGCTTTTGAAGCCAAGGAGTGGGGTGTCAACAAGATCAGAAATGCTCACCGACAGGGGGCGTTCCTAGTTTCTGGACTTCTTCTTGTCTTCGGCGGGGGCTGCCTCCTTTTTGCTGCTGGCCTCACCCTCCTCCTTGCTGCGCTCCAAATCGGACTCCTCCGAAGTCTTGTTCCATCCCTGCAGTCCCTTGGGGAGCGTCGTGTCTTCTTCCATCGAGCCCGTGCCCTCCACGAACTCTTCGTAGGTGGACTTCTCCTTGAAGGGACGCGCGCCCAGCAACTCGATCATGTCTTCGCGGCTGAGGATCTCCTTCTCTAGAAGTCGAAGCGCAACCTGTAGGTCAGAAAGAAACGTAGAATGAAGATGAATTATGAGTACGGAACAGTACGATACTTCGCTTTAACAAAATTAGACAAACAAAATAAGCATATGCAAATTTCTGCCGAAATCAGGGCAAAGGAAGTCCTGGATAAAGAGTAGGTAGAGAATTTGGTGTCTCTGGTAAAATTGATATTCTGAAAAAATATTATCGTGACTAGCTGGCTCGATCATAGTCTAATGATATTAAAAAGCGAAAAATTGGGCAATTACCTTTTCCACGTCGCTCTTGTACTTCTCCACCAAGGAGAATGTCCTCTTGTAGGCCATGTCGATCAGAATCCTCACTTCCGAGTCAATAAGCTGGGCCGTCGCCTCGCTGTACGGCTTGTCCATCACCATTTCACCGGGTTGGGGCATGTCGAAAGAAACGTTGCCCACCTTCTCGTTCATGCCGTAGTGAACCACCTGCAGGAAAAAACGAAAAAAATATGCTAAACTAAATAAAATATTTTGTGGGCTCCACGTATTTTAAATATTTCTTTTCAAATATATTTTTTAAACATTTTCCTCAAAATCAAAATTTAAAGTACAAAGAAATATCGAAAACAATCGAGCAGGATTTCAATTTTAAGATAATAATCATAGTCTCACTTAAAGCATTAACATATTTCAAAGTTAGAAACCGGCTCACCTGAGCGTATGCACTCTGAGTAACCTTCTTCAAATCATCCTGTGCTCCGGTGGTGATTCGTCCAAAGAAAATTTGCTCCGATACTCGACCTCCCAGTGTCATACACATACGATCCAGAAGCTGCCAAAAAAAAAAATAATCGTTAAATAACACCTCCAAACCCAACACCCTGAAAAAAATTTTTCAAAGCTATATTGACATTCGCTGTGTAGAAAATTAAAAAAACAAACTTCCTAAAATAAATTACCTGTTCTTTTGTGTACAAATATTGCTCCTTCGGTAGGTACTGCGCGTATCCCAGACCTTTCCCCCTCGGTATGATCGACACCTGCAAAGATGAAATGATACATTCAACGTGAAATTCGTTCTATAGCTCGTTGATCTTTATAAATTCAACAGTCTACTCGCTTAGTTAGGTTTTGCGCCACGCGCGATCCAAAGAGCTCGCTAACCTTGAGTAGGGGATCGGCATGCTCGAGGTACCAGCCCACGACAGCGTGACCCGCTTCGTGGTAAGCGACAGTTTTCTTTTCGTCTGGCTGCAGCACGCTCGTTTTCTTCTCCATACCTTTATGATAACAAAATATGCAATATAAGTATTTTTCTTAAATATTTTCTAAGATTATAATTTTTTTTAACAAGTAGGGCTAGGAGCATGCTTTTGCTTAATGTTTGGGATTCGAATTGAATCAGTGACTGCTGGTAAGCATTTCTGAAATGCGACATCGTTTCATATTTAAAAAAACAAAAAAAACAAGGTCATGAATGAATTTAAACAAGAACATAAACAAGCAAAAATTTGACAACAGTTTCACCAACCGGCGACGACTCGTTCGATGGCCTGTTCAAAGTGCTTGAGGTTGATGGAATCGTTGAGATCGCGGGCCGCAATAAGGGCCGCTTCGTTGCACACGTTCGCGATGTCGGCACCTAGACGAAAAAAAAAACAAGTCAAAAATAATCACTAAAAATGTCAATGGCGCACACATGAAGCACATATCTTAAAGCCAACCAAGAAAACGCACCTGTAAACCCGGGTGTCAGTGCTGCCATTTTCCGTGCCAGCTCCTGTTTGTCCACTAACGTCTTCAACTGTTTCAGATGAACTTTAAATATCGACGACCTAAAATAACAAAAAAAGTCGAAATTTTCTTAAATAATCATAAAAAAAAATCATGATGTCCCAATATCAAAAATAACTTGGCAATCATTCCCAGCGTCGACAATTGGTTTCCAGCTTGCTCCTAGCTCACTCACAAACTACTTACCAATTATTCGTGCGATTATATAGCTCACCTTCCCTTAATGTCCGGCGCCGGCACAAAGATCTGTCGATCGAATCGACCTGGCCGCAAGAGGGCGTGATCGAGAATGTCGATACGATTGGTGGCCGCCAGGACTACCACATTGGTGGTGGTGTTGAAACCTAGAACGCGAAAAAAAGACAGAACGAACCCGGAATTTTTTTCATGTTCGAAACGGTCGCCTAACGCACCGGGAAATCGAAAACAAAGAGTTTTAAGTTGTTTCATCGCTCACCGTCCATTTCCACGAGCAGTTGGTTGAGCGTGTTCTCCTGTTCGCTGTGACCGCCGAAACTGCGACCGCCGCGCTTCCTTCCGACGGCGTCGATCTCGTCGATGAAGAGGATGCAAGGGGCGTGCTTACGGGCCATGGAAAACATATCTCGCACCTGGAAGTCATACGAAAACAGAAACGAGTTAGTGATTTTTTAAATTATTATTTCAAATTACTGTAGCGACATTCCTGTATTTAATCATTCAATGTCACTGATTACTCAGTTGTCGCCCACTCATGACAACCTACCCTGGAAGGTCCTACTCCGACGAACATCTCCAGGAATTCCGATCCCGAAACGGTGATGAACGGCACATTGGCTTCTCCCGCCGTTGCCTTGGCCAGCAGGGTCTTGCCGGTTCCTGATTAGTCGACAGAGACAAGCACATAGACTTAGACCACAGAGCATCCATAATGGCGCTCGAGTGCTGTAATGCGGCGACGGAACAAACGTTGAGACTGTAACAAATATTAACCTGGCGGTCCCGTGAGGATGGCGCCCTTGGGAATCTTGGCACCCAGGTTCAGGTATTGTTGGGGATTCTTCAGGAAGTTGACGAATTCCATGATCTCAACTTTGGCCTCCTCGCAACCGGCCACATCTCTAAAAATAATATAATTATTTAAAAATTAATTACATCGTCGTTCGCAATCTTCAAGGACAATTTTAATTAAAAAAAAATATTTTTTCCTATAAATAAAATATAACTTAGCAGTGGCACATTTTTTGTAAATAATAACTATACTCGCAGATTTTCACATATTTTATGTTCAAAATATGAAACGGAATCGCAATTACAATACATACCCGCAAGCAGCCCCTTTTTAGGGGGGCCAATGGCGGGGGTCAAAGACGCACTACATGTTTTTTAGAAATATATATTTAACCAAATCCAATTTGATTCAAAATTTTAATTTTTCTGATCTAAAATATTTGACTCTCAATAAAGCTGATGGTGTCCGATAAAACACATTTTGATCGTCCTATTTGTTATGCTCACTTGAATTTGACTTCAATGTCTGCCGAGTTGATGAGTTTGGCCGTGCTCTCCCCCATGCCGAAGATGCCACCGCCTTTACGCCCTCCGCCACCGCCTCCCATCATGCCGGCCGATCGCTTCATCATCCAGAACAGGAAGCCGAGCAACAGGATGGTAGGCAAGAAGGTGGTCAAACTAGAACTGTATCGATTGGGAACAAATTGCACATATTAATACCGTAAAACACGAAGAAAAACAAGCATTTTATTTAATTTTTAGATCGACTTTTAAACTTTTTTAACGTAAAAGATAAATCGTGACTGACCCGTCCATCTCGGTTTTGTAGATGACGGGAACATAGTTGGCCGGCTCGATGTTCATCTCGAGTTGCACGTTCTCCAGATTACGTTCCAGCGAGTCCACGCTGCCGATGTTGAACCACAGAACATTCTGAAAAGTACAAAGTAGTAATGAACATTTAGAATGCTAATAAAAAACCATCAATTCGATTTTATTATTATTGAGAATTAATGTAATTAAAACTTACAACATGAAAAACGACTACTTACCGAACCTTCGATTTGATTGCCAGGAAGCAATCGAATTCGCACCCACTTCTTATTTACAACTTCTAACCGTTCAACCTAAAATAATATATTTTATTACAGAATGAAGATGAAATTCAGTCATTTATTCACCGAGAATTCATCTAATTGGTTTTACATAGACTCAAAATTGGTGATCGTAAATCCCAATTCCAAGACAAAATTGGTGACGTTTAAATTGGAGAAAGTAGATTTTCTTGTAACACGATTTATAATTTAAAACGTTAATCGGAACAAAATAATTAGGAAACAAATAACATGGAATCTTACAATGCCTTTTCCGAGATAGCTGTTGCAAAAGTCTTTCCACGTGATCTCCTTGTAACGCATCTCGTTGTAGGCCAAAGCACCTAGTATGGCCAAGGTGCTGACCAGTGCGATGGTCATGTACCGGTTTTGATCGTCACCGCCGGGTTTTTTGCTAGTTCTGAAAAGGATTCACCCAGATGAGACAATTTGAGCCATTTATTTTAAAAACTAAAATAATTCGGAAATTAAAAAATGAAAATTATTGCAAAAATCTAAAAATGAGAACAATTACAAAATTAAAAAATAAACAATTACCCAAAATAAATATAAATAAACAAAATTAAAAAATAAATAAAACCCTTACCCCTATTCTTAAACATTTCTTGGACCCTAAAAATTTCAGAAAAATCGTGCCAAACATTTTCGAATTTAAAACTGCGAAAAATACAAAAGATCTTCCCAAAAGGTGAAATGTCATAAAATAAAATATAATGAAAGCAAAATTTTAATAGGACTAAAATGTCGGCCCCCAGTGGCTCAGTGGGTATGGTCACATTCTACTGTGTGGGTGGTCCCGGGTTCGATTCCCGGCGCAGGCTTTCGTTTATTCGATCCTGTGGTGCTGGCGTCACCCCTGAGCTTC
>JAUJYS010000208.1:0-27444 GCA_033995665.1 Melogona broelemanni | reverse complement strand
GTACGCTACCTATCCGATCGCTAAGCTCGCTCCCTTTTGCCCGTGAAGTGAGTTCAGCAGGGAGCGAGCTTAGCGATCGGATAGGTAGCGTACCGTACTTTCCGTTCCATTTCGCCCGTAACCTGAAGTTCAGCCAAAATTTCATGTCGTGTAAAACTCTCGTAACCCTAAACATGGTTTGCGTTTGAGGAGCTAATCCCAAAGCAGGAGATAACAACGCAACTACAGTGAAAAATGGGATACTTTCTCAATTCAGTTACGCGTTATAAAAATTCAGAATAAGAGAACGTCTTACCGTTGCCAAGGAAGTACAAATTCATCCTTCTTGAAGTCGAATAGGATTTTGTCACTTTTTTTAGTGCTAATCACTTTTACGTCGTCCTTTAAAACGCTTTGGTCAAAACCGGGATCGCTTTGACAATGTTTTCATAAATATTTCTAACTCGGTAATTGACGGTAATCGGGTCTCCGCAGGAGTTTATAAACGAGATCTGAACTTATTAGGCCTAGTTAGGCTTAAGTTCCGTTCACTGCAGTGTTCAGTTCTTCACACAAAAATGTCATTGCTTGCCTTACAATTGGTCCAGTAGCAGCCAGGATTAGTTTTACCACTTTTGATCATAAAATTAAAATTACACCACAGCACACCGCACACGAATTTTGAATCAATGCTAATTTTGAAAATTTTCACGTCCGATGACTTCAGTCGATTTCGGCGAACTGCGTTTCACGTGGCGCCCGCTAGGAACGTCACTGCGTCGGCACGGGGGCGCCACCATCCGGATGCACAGACAGCCCGCTAAACGCTCACAATTTTTTGAATTCTAATTCGGGTTTTAATTTTTGAACAACTAAGAATATGTTTTCAAGTTTAAATGGGAAAGGAGAGGGGGGGAGGCAAATGACCTTAGCAAGCATTTAAGTTATATGAAATCACTTCACAGTAGATTACCGTGAAACTGCTACTGATGTTTATCGAGGATTAATACTTGTTACTCATTATAAAAATAATCAATGAGTAACAAGCAAGCATTTAAGGTTCGGCATTAAATAAAAGCAACTTGCAATGAATGAAATTGAATAACAGACCCCGCAATATTGACGCCCGAAAGTGTAATACCGATTTCGCTCATTCAACAAAACGTTTATTGCGTTATATCTGGGCGGATCTGGTCCCAGCCCGGTTACACAACAACACTTTCATTTTGCATCATGTGTGCATGCGCATGGCACACACATTGAAAGGGAATGTCTTGCCCAACCCCTTAGTTCAAATTTGGTTGCCGACTAAAAAAATGTAAATAAATCAAAATAAATAAGAGTACCGTACGCATGATACTCGAGCAGTCATGTACCTGTAGTATAATTATTACCGGGCAACTGGTATTCGGTCCAAAAATTTGGCGTGAACTTGTTGGCATTCATTCAGGAATTGGCAAGAGAAATGTTACAAAAGAAAATAAATTGGGGTATTTTACGTACGTAAGCACTTTTGTAGCAGTGAAATTTGGAGAACCTGAACAATTATTTTTTTTAACTAAAAAAATATAATTTTTGATAAACTATTCGTTATGCTTTTTCCAAAATCAAAAGTATTTTACAAAATACTTTCGAAAAAAAATGTTACGAAAGTATTTTAAGAAATCTTATTATCATTATTTTATATTCCATATTAATATTTTACGAAATTGAACGATTTGCACGTAAATTAAAGTACTAAAAATAATGATTGCGTAAATTTAAAAAAAAAAAAACAATAACGCGCGCTTTTAAAAGTTTATCGTGAATATATTTGAAGTGGTTTCGAAAAATGAACTTCCAAATTCAAAGTATTTCTAATATGTTGTTTGCATTGGTGTTGAGTTTTTATTTAAAAAATAATAATATCATGGCCAGCGACATAAAACATTGAAAATGTTTTATTTTCAATGTTTTATGTTCAATGTTTTTCATTGAAAACATTGAAAATGCACTACCAATTGTATTATTCCTTGCAACCAAAAATATTTTCTTGTGACAATTACCTAATCGAGTCTTTCACAGTTCAACTGATTTTATTACTACGAGATGCCACTTACGTGTAAATCAATTTTAATTATTTTATCCTCTCTCGACACACATATTCCGTCACGCTTTTATCTATAACTCTCTTTCACCTTTTACGACGAAAATTGACTTTCCATCCTCAATTCGTAACACCTGCGCCGCGCAACGTTCAATCAATGTGGATTTTGTAAAATAAGGCCGATAGCATTAACCACTATTGTCGAGATAAATGGGCGCTATTTGCATATCCCGATACACGCCTGACAACACCATAAAGCTGGAGGAGACGAAATAAATAGCTTTTCTTACTCATTGAATGCACCGTCAATGAGCGCATGACAGTCGTGCCAGAAAAAAAATGACCTCAAACGGCCAGAGAATGGACATTGGTGAGGGTCTGGGTCTTTGGAGATGGCGACACAAATTCCAGGGACTCAAATTCCAATGGGAAAATGCATGAAGAGGGACAGAATATTTTTTTTTTTTTTTTTGCTGTTGCCCGACACTTTTTACCTCATGTCAATTTAAGTTCCTTGGAACTGAAGTTCTCATGCAGCACTTTCCCGCAATACCTGCACTTACACTAACAAAAACAATATTTTTTTTTCTCTTTAAAAAAATTACTTTCATATTTTACTTCTGTCATCAGCCACAATTATATTTTTAAATATATATATGAGCAATAATAGATTTGTTACAATGCACTTTCAAAATCATAAATGTCATGTGGATGGTCATTTAAAAGATGTAGGGTGATAATATGAAGATATCAAAGAAATTTGTTCGTCTAAATTACCTTTTAAGTTGTATAATTATAAATATTATTTCGGGGTATATCAAAGCAGTGCAGACCGTTTTTTTTAGTTTTAAAATGTTTATAATCTACAATTTTTTTATTTATAATAGTTGAAAATAAAAATAATTAATAAAATTTATAAAGATTGACTTCTTCAGGTGTATGTTAGGATGGGGTAAGAAATGCCTTTCGAAATGTCCTGTTATTTATACATACGGCATGGTACCACATTTATTTATTTTCAACCGACACTTAATTCCTTTAGCCAAAAATCCAAAATGACTGACATTTTGTCTACGATGATATTTTGTTCCTTTAGCCAAAAATCCAAAACGACTGACATTTTGTCTACGATTTATTAGCAGTACTGGCTACCGATATAGTTTACCATCCATCTCCCCATAAGAATACTTCAAAGACGCACATGCATCACTGGATCATCACGTTGCGCCTTCGAAAAGACCGAAATAACCAGCACTCTAAAAAAGTCGTCGAACAAAAAAAGAACACCTACCGGTACTTAGGGGTGAACGACCTCGGCGCCTTTGTTGTGTTGGAAATCTCGTCTCGTTGCAATCCAAGCACTTAGCACTCACGAGTGTAAACCACTAGACAGCTCCAGCATCTGAAAAAATGACATCAATCGCGTATATGGCCACAGACACATTCATTATTATTAAACAGCAGAGTCATATAGCCCTACATTATTCGGATGCACAAACTGCCATACGCGCACTAGAGGCATCTTCACTTCAGTTGCACAAACTCACTCGAAATCCATTGTCACTTCAGATCAGTGTCGATGAAACTATAGCTTGGTGGAGGCACTTATAACTTCTTGGAGATACAGCTTCTTCGTATTTGGCAATAACAATAGCCAGTTGGCACACTTTTTCTGATTGTATTGTGTGCATATCCCGAAAATATCTTTTAAAAAAAACACAGACAAACAATGAACGTGGATTTTAAATCTAATATTCGCGGGTTTTATCGGGATGGCAGGACGACCAAACACATCCGGGAGATTTACTATTCCGATCTCATTTGAAATGCAGCGAGATGATTTTTTTTTTAAATTCATAAGCGCAAACAGTTAGCCATTTGTTAATTTTATTTTAATTTTCTATTTTTAATAATTTTTATTTTTGTTAAAAATATTATTTTTCATAGGTATTTCCCTGTATGACCCAATGACGACTTTAACAACGACAGCTTCGTAATATCGGCATTTAATGAGGGCTTCGATGAGGGCTGTTAAAAAATATAACAGGAATGCAACTTGTGTTGCGTACCGGTAGTGATTAAAACATGAAATTTAAAAATGAACTGGAAATGAAGACAAAAAATAAAGTAATGACAATTTTATTTGTGATTTTTCCATGAATTTTAATCTGACACTGATTTTTACGAATAAATGAATTGGTATGCTTATAAAACTTCTCTTTAGAGAAAGTTGCAGATGCAGACAAAAATGTATGACCGGTTTGTACATAATAACAAAATTAATGAAACATTCGAATTTTTTGTTATTCGAGTTTACTGTTAGATCTGATATTGCGTATCTAAAAAAATAATTTATTTTCTTTTAATTTAATCTATGTGCAGTTTTCTAGTGTAAAAAATAATTAATTATAAAATTATTTTTTACACTAGAAAACTATTCTATTATAATTATTCTATCGTTCATATTTTGAAGTTAACCGTTCACTAATGAGCAATAATAAAATATGATGAATTATTGTTTTATACTAAGTATTTTCCTCATTTTTTATGTGTGGTCCCGAATGCTATAGTCGCACAGAGTTCAGCCGTTTTAATGTATATTTTTTATTTGTTAGACGATAATAATTGACCAATCATCGAACACATTCACGCAAGTACAAACACAGGCGACACGTATGCATAAAACTTGGCAGGTAAACCGATGTTATACCAGAAAATAAAATAGACAAGATACTATAATCGCATAAAACTTTATATAAATTTTAACATCAATTCATAAAACATAAACTCGGCGAATAGACCGAGAATCTCGCATGATTTTTGATCACTATGTTGAGATGTACTGTCCAATGCTCTACCTAAAACAATAACTTAGCAAACGTCATTCTACAGCAACATTGTACATGACACGCGTTCATGGCATTTCATTTTTAATCGACACCATGCACCAACTCATGCTGCAAATGTTTCAATTTGCTAAGAGGAATGGAATCTCTCGAATCCAAAATGGCAAACTATTTTTTGAAATAAAACAAATACTAGAAGCTAGTATTCAGAAATGCAGCAGCCTGGTTCATTAATTGTTTTGTAAATAAAGATAAAATATAAATGTTTTTTTCATTATTTTAAATTTCAAGCGCATGGGAGATCTTCAAGATTTGTTAATGCAGAAATTTCTCGGGGAAGAAATTTAAAATAATATATTTTGAATGTAATGTTTTTGGTCACACAGGTGACAATCCCATCCAAAAAAATTCAGCAGCATAAAACAAGCCACGTAACGACCAACCACTTTTTTCCTTTGCACGATCCCCACTTGCGGTTTCACTGACACGCGCGACTAGGACTTGTTGTCCTTTTTCCCCTCCATGGCGGCGGCGTGCTGCTTGTCCCACAGTTTGCTGTACAGGCTGTCGGGGTTGTGCAGCAGCGAGTGATGATTGCCGTGCTCCACCGTTTGGCCGCCTTCCAGCACGAAGATCTCGCTGGCGTCGACAACGGTGGACAGGCGATGAGCGATGCAGATGGACGTGCGACCGAGCACGGCCCGGTTCAGCGCCGTCATGATGTTCTGTAGTAAAAAAAAATGAAGAGGCTTAGCTCAACCGCAAGTGATCAGAATCCGGTATCAGTGATCAGACATGACGAAAGACACATAATTACATCTAAGCACAAATCGAAAATGCTCATTCACACATACATGTAGTATGTAATAATTCGTAATTTTTATTATGTGCTATTTTATTATTATACTGAAAAAAATGGCCCGACTTCGCCCGGGAAAAGATTGACGGAATATTTTTTTTTTTAAGTTGGAATTTTTTAATAAAAAGAGAAACAGGGAAGTGTGTTAAAATTCGCAAATAGCCACCCCTCATAGCTAGCAATTCGTTGCGGCTAAGGGGTGGCTGAATTCCCCCAGGTTGTGGGGTGATGGCAGAAGTTGTGTATTTTATATATCATTTCTGCCAATAAACAACAACAACATTTTCAAAAAGGTTATTAAAAATTAAAAAATCCAGTTCTCAAAAAAAATCCCCGCTCCCCCCTCGCAAATAGTCGAACCAACGTCAATATGAAGTGGCTTGTCACTGACAAGCGCACATACACATTTTCATTATTATAGTATTAGACTTAATGTAAATTATTTATTGAATTAGTTTATTATTTTAAAAAAATTTTAAATACAAAAAATAATTAAAAATCAAAAATCAGCTCGTAGTCCGACTTACATGTTCAGTGATCGAATCCAGCGACGAGGTAGCCTCGTCGAAAACCAGAATCGGGGAATCTTTCAAGATCGCTCTGGCGATTGCCACCCTCTGCTTTTCACCTCCTGACGAAACGATTTAACTCCATCGATTATCGATATTTTTCGACTAATACAAATTCTCCATCCAATAGAATAATAAGCGAAAAAACTAACCTGAAAGTTTGAGCCCCCTCTCGCCCACCTGCGTCTCGTACTGCTTCGGCCAGGTAACGATCGAGTGGTGCAATTCGGCCATCTTGGAGGCATCGTACACATCTTCCTGACTCCTGGCCAAGTTGCCGTAGTGGAGGTTATGCATGATGGTGTCGTGGAACAGAACGGCGTCCTGCCAAAAATAAAAGATAGCAGGGGTCCGCCCCGATTCAGTACGGAGAGTCACGAGTCGAAACAATAGGTTTAAGGTTCCACGTGAAATCGATTAGTTACATGGTACAAACAATCACAAACCGATTGAGTGCGGTTGGTGCTGAAAAGGAAAACAAAACAAGGTAGAAATTAAAGTTACACGAAATATGCGAAGGAAGCTGCTTGACAGGTTTAATAAACGTTTATGGCAGTACAACTGCAAGTATGATTTTAATAGATGAAGACAGTAGATTTTGAGAATACTGCTCAAACACATCACACACGCGCATAGTCATTTTCGTGAAAGAAAAATAATAGTGCAATGTATATTTTTCCTTGAACTAAAATTATTTTTTTGTAATTATGAAACAGTACCTGTGGAACAATGGCGATGGTCTTTCTCAGGCTATCCAAATCCACGTCTCGAATATCTTTCCCGCCAACTAAAATGCGACCCTGTTGAGGTTCGAAGAACCGGTAGAGAAGTCGAATAATTGTGGATTTCCTGGTGGTGGGATAAATAAACAATGCTGCGCTCAATAACTGCTTTCGATTTTTTTAAAAAGTAATTTAAAAAAATGTAAATCAAAGAAGCATTTACGCATTACGGGAGAATTAGAAAATAAAAAATAAAATCTTACCCAGATCCACTTCCACCCACAATAGCTATTTTCTTTCCCGCCGGCACGCTGAAGCTGAGGTTCTTAAGAATGGGGTTTCCATCCACGTACTGGAAAGACACGTTCTCGAAGGTGATGGTGGCTTCGGCTGGCGACATCAACAGGAGAGGAGCCTGCAGTTTGCTCTAAAAATTCGAAACATAATTTAAAATCAATACGAAAAAATAATAAAGAGGAAAATTTGTACTGTGTCACATTTAACAGAAAACTTCAGCTTCCAACCACCGATAATCACCTGAATTTTGGGCGGCACCGACATGAGGGCAAACAAGGTCTCCATGTCGATAAGCGCCTGCCGGACTTCCCGGTACACGGAGCCCAGGAAGTTGAGGGGCAGGGACAGCTGAAACAGCAAACCGTTGACCAGTACCAGGTCACCGATGGTCATTGTACCTGTTGGAAGAAAAGAGCGAACAAAAATTGTTAGACTTAAGATCATTTGATGAAGAGGAATTGAGGATGAGCGAATAACCAGTAACTAACCTGCCATAATGCCTTGGCTGGCTAGTACCATGATTGCCGTCAGCGAGACGCTGAAAATTAAATTCTGTCCGAAGTTGAGCAACGCCAGACTGGTGCTGGTCTTGAGGGACGCCTCCTCGTACATTTGTAACACTCGGTCGTATCGATCGGCCTCGAACTTCTCGTTGTTAAAATACTGCAGAACAGAAAAACATTCAACATTCAGAAATAAAATCCACATCTCTCTAAAAAAAACAATATCGACAAAGTAAATCATCGAAGATCAATGTCAACTTACTGGTGTTCTAGACACGCAGGAAATTCACAACAAACAAGTTCTTTAGACGTACTTTAACCGTTTCATAGTTGATGAGGGAATCGATGGCTTTGGCGCCGGCTTCGTTCTCCGATTTGTTCATGAGGATCCGGAAACGTGTCCTGCAAATCGAGAACAAAATTGCTGCTTACAGTTAGCTCTAAATGGACTCTAGAGAGCTCTAAAAGTAGCTCTTTGACTAAGCTCCAAGGTTCTTGACTAAGCTCCAAACGGCAAAAATGAAGAAAAATATGGTCTCGTTTTACCTCCACTGGGTGATGGCCAACGTGAATGCCCCGTAGCCACCGATGCAACCCAGAGTGACCAAAGCGAACTGACCGCCGAATTTATAATACTGAAACGTTAAGAGGAATAGTCAACATTCTAAAAATCTTGACTTTGGTGACAAACGGAAATTTGTAATTATCAATTATTAATTATTATTTTCAATCATTTTATTATTTTCAAATTACTATACAGGAGGTTCGGTACCCCTCGTGTTGCTTTGACAAAATGTCAGGAGCATATTTTCACCAGCACCCCGGGATCGAATAAACGAAAGTCCGCGGCATAAATCGAACCCGTGGCCGAGAATTATAAAGAGCTTACCAGAATACTGCTAACGAGAGCCACTTCAAAAATGGTGGGCACGATATTGAACACTAGTGCAGTGAGAACAAAATTAATGCCTCTGTTGGGAAGGATGATAAAAAGAAAAAGATAAAATTTTTTTTTTTCACGTACGAATTTCGTGCTGGGATATCCAAAAGAGATAAAAGAGATAGGCGTAGCACTGACCGTGAGCCCCTATCGATGACTTTGGAGAGAGCCCCCGTTTGCCGGGAAAGGTGGAAGCTCAGGTCCAACGAGTGAAGATGCAAAAACACATTTTTCGAGACTTTTCGAATCGACTTCTGCGCCACCTTGGCAAACACGGCGTTACGAAGTTCGTGGAACATAGCGGCTCCCGCACGGGCTCCACCGTCTGTGCACAGGAATAAAAAACGCGCAATAAATAAATAAGAATAATAAATAAATTAATATTGAAGATAAACCCATTCATTCGTTCATTCGATCTCGGAATACTGGTAAAAATATTTCACTCAGGCATCGCCATAGCCATACACATCATCATAGCACAGAATCTCATTTAGAATTGCTCACTACAGTAAAATGGTAAAAAACAAATGGCCAAAATTTGAAGTGTCTCTAAACATGGAAAACAATTTGAAGAAAAAAAAAAAACTTGAAAATTTAATTTACCTAAATAAAAAAGCTAAAATATGAACAATTACAGAAACAACAACCACCCGACAAACGCACAACAAATCGACACCCTCAAACTGAAAAAGTCTAAAGCGGTGGTGTAGTATGAAAAAATTACGTGAAGAGACAGATGTATAATTAAATAAAAAATACTGATTAAACAAAGAAAACCAGTAAAATAAAATCCAATAGTTAAGACACTTATAATCTGTCAGTTACAGAGGACACAAAAAACACGAGATTTCGTGTTTCCAACTCCGTAACTGACAGATTAAGTGTCTTTACTATCGTACTTTATTTCAAATATAAAATACCGTAAGTCTAGTCTACTATACTCACATCCCAACAGCATGGCGGTGGCGACGGTGGCCACGGTGCTGGCCGGATCGCCCATCTCCAACGGCACGCCCGCGTGCTCGTTCAGGTAGTCCACGGCGTGCTTGAAGATCATGGGCACCTCCACATTGAGCAGTTTGGAACCGACCAGCAGGCTGACGGCCAGCACCACCCGTCGACGCAAGGGAGGGTCGTCCTTGGGCCAGACGTGTCGTAGCATGGTACGGATCATGTCGGAGGCGGCCACCTCGCGTTTGTGCTTGACGCCGATCGACTCGCGACTCAGGCTGGACACGCCCGGGTGAAAGCATAGACGGATCCATATTTGGTGTTGGGCCTGCTACGTGAGTGACAACAAATTTAAATTTGCTTTTTTTTCTCCCGGGGAAACGAAGATTAAAAACCCAAGCACACATCACCCGAAGTTAGATTCAATACTCAGAATTTATAGAGATGGCATGTGGTGTATTAGTTAGCGTGCCGGACTACTATGCTCGTGACGCAGGTTCAATTCCGAGACTTTCGGAATTTTTCGGGCGACAAAAATGTCGTGGATTCCTTTCTTTGAATGTAAGCAAAGCTGTGGGACTAATGGCAGTGGGTTGCCATTTGGACAGTTGCTTTGAGACGAACGAATGCTTTGGTAAGCCATTAAACAGATGCAATGTAGAGAATTATTTTCTGTATAAATCCTCATTTCAGTGAATACGAGAATGATTGGGAATTCTGCAATACGTTCCAGCATATGCTACATGTACTTGCCTGTTTCAGTAATTCGGCATTGAGAAATAGGTGTTTGGTCCGTGACAGTTTGGGGCATCGTTGGATCTGTTGATAATGAAAGCATCCGAATGTTAAATGTTACACACGTATCGAATAAACAACGTCAATTTCGACAAATGAGCAGAGTCCGAAGGGGAAAAAGGGGCTCAGGCTAAAGCCCTCAGAGTGACCCGCACTTGACCCGAATAGGACGACCCCGATACTTTCTCAGCTAATAAAATGGTGTAGGCTCAATAAAAGGATTTGAAGTGACATTTATGGGGTTGATTGCTTACCGTATAGTGCTTGGTGTCCGTCAATAAACACCCAGATATGATGGATCTGTTAAAATTTATCGAAAATCTGCGATTTTTGAAAACCCCATACATTAAGGCGGCCATGTTGGTTTTCAAACCTATTCCAAGGTCGATCAGACGACACAGAAGGCAGAAGCCGCAAGCAAATCAGGTACAAAATACTAAGAGGTTAGAGAACGGCCTAGTTTGACAACACGATATTACATTTCAAACCGATCAAAGTAGCGTTATTGATTGTCAAGGCAAAAGAAAATTACTTTCTTAAATACATTATTAGGTTTGGTCATTGACAATTTGCAAACCACAACATTTGTTTATAGATTATGAACAATTCATTTTCCGACAGTGATATAATGGATCTTGGCTTTAACACTTACATCTTATTTATTTGCACTCTTGGCGGATAAATAGAAAACATCTCAAATAGGGAGCGTTGATTCTTTGATTATTGAAATTGAGGAACAAAATGGAAATCTCGTAAAAAGGTTAACGCCCCCTACCTGCAATGCAAATACAATGTCTAATAAAATCGAGGCACATTTATAACACGAATTTGGTTATTCTGGAACTGGGTACGTCGGTCATTTATCTTGGAATAATGGGGTGTTCTTCTTTGGAACGATAGGAAGATGATGTCCAAAAGAACGACGCCACCATTAAAACAAATAACAAAACTATCAAAAGAAACGACATTTTGTTTGTGCAGACGCTCAATTTTGTAATGACGAAATTGATTATTTCAGTATTATTAGGCGTTTTAATATGTAAATATGGAACATTTGGACAAGAAACAACAGATTCGGAGGCGTAAGTTGTCCAGTTTTGCTTGGTTGGCAGGTGTGGATCAAGTTTATGTAGGCTAATGGATGGCCTTTGACTCAGGCCTCGATATGGAGGTTAACGAGGCGACCTTTGGCACCGCAGGGTCAATGAACTTCCCAGATTCTATTGTTGGAGTACAAGTGAGACTGCTTCGATACACGTGGGGTCACATAGGCAAGGAATTATTAGCACCTCAATCACTGCACGCAAAAATTTATATGGTGTTAATGAAAACATTTAAAACTTTAATCAGAAATCACGACAGTACATGCATGCCAATGGTTGTAACGTCCTCTGTAACTTTACTCAGTTACAAGTTACAACAATAAAAAGTATATCGGATTACAAACGCCCCTTTAATTTGACAAAGGTCATCAGACGGCAATATTCGTCATAAACAGTTCGAGTTCCATGGATATTGACCTCGGTTGATGATGTTGTCTATTTTGAAAACAAACGTTACTTCTGAGAACAACTCACGTTATTCGAATAATTTATTTTGTCAATGTTCCAATTGACACACCTCGTCCTGTATGTGTTTTTGGAGGATATATGAATTGAGTCATATTGAGATTGGCCATCAGCACAAGTCTGAAGTTTTTTAGGACCATCTTACCCCAGATTTAACTATATTATAATATGAATTCAAATCTGCACTTACTTATGCTGGCATTGGGAATTGCCTTAGCTTTTGGGCTCGATGATGATGTTTCTCGGTGAGTTCACCAATCTGGGAGTAAATTAAAAATATGAATTAGATGTGTCGATTTTTGTGACATATTGAAAGAAAAATGTATTAAATTAGCAGTTTTAAAACCCTTTATTTCGTTAGCGTTCGTCCACTGCATTTAAGAAGACCTTATTTTGTTTCCCTCCAATAATTCTTGTGAAAGACTGTTTTCTGATTTTTAATTTAATTACTAATTTTCTGATTTTTATTTATTAAAAAAAATAAATCGTGCCAATTAAATAAAATGTGTGCTTCACTCATCATTGTGATTTTCACGAACTTTTACGAATGTAATAAATTTTCTTTCAATTTTATTTTTACCCAAACTTATGCACCCGTTGTCGAGGATGATAACATTTATTTGTAATTTTAATTGGACATTGTTAATCTATTTTCAGGCCTCATCCGCCTCACCCGTCTGGTTCATCGTGGGATTTCATAGTATTTTCCCAGCAATGGCCTCAGACCGTGTGCACGGCATGGAAGGTAAAGTGGATATAAATTCCAATAATTTAGCAAGCCATTGAAGGAGCGAATGGTGCTACCTGTTATTTTATGAGTAAGAATGCAAACACTGTTTTAAAACTAACATCTCGTTAATTATAAAGGAACGAAGCTCGGCCAATGAATGCAGTGAACCGAAGGATTTATCGCATTGGTCTGTCCACGGACTATGGTAAGTAATTCGGGACAATACCCATTATTTTTGCTAAACGATTTCAAACGTGAATAACGAATCAAATTATATTCTAAATATTTCTGTAACTTGATTCAAAGGCCTTCGATAGGTTCTGGAGAGGGTCCACAATTCTGCAACCGTTCTTGGACGTTTAACATGACTGAGCTACAGGTAAATCACACTCGAGAACATAGTCCCCAATATAAAAATATAGAATGAAATTGGAGGTGCTTTAATTAAATTGTATTTTATCCTGCAGACCATCTTGACTCAGTTAGAAGAATACTGGCCTAATATTTACAAAGGAACATCGTTAGAATCGTTCTGGTAGGCAAACTTGTCACTTCATTTATACATTTATAAAATTAGCAATCCATTGTTTTGTCAAATCTGTGTTTTGTAATATGATTTTTTTTTTTAAATCAGGGAACACGAGTGGACAAAGCATGGAACCTGTGCTGCATCAGACCCACTACTCATGTCGGAATTGAAGTACTTTTCAACTGGTTTACAACTTGCGCATACATATAATCTGTTCACGTGAGTAAAAATATATTGACACGAATACGAATGTTTTACTCGAGACTATTACAATGAATTAAATTTGACATTAAATGTATCGTTCGTTTCCAGAGTCTTGTCAGCCGCTAACATTACACCGAAACCTGAATCTTCTTACCAGGTCAGTATTACGTTGCTATTAAGCACACTACAATTAAATTGTGCTGTTCAAAAATGTTTCTTTGAAATCGTGAATAATTAATAAGTCGAATACTTCGTTTTCAGCTGGATGATATCAACAAAGTTTTCCAAAATAGTTATAATGTCGACCCAACAATAACATGCTACAGAGACAAGGTATGATAAAATGTTTTAAACGTTCTGTCTTAGCCAAAGAGGCAACATGAAACTGTGCCATTCGATTTGTTCTAATACCTTTTTTTTAATAATTTGTTATAGGAAACGAAACGATACCTAATCAAGGAAATCAGAGTTTGCCTCGCCAAAGATCTAAGTCTAATCAAGTGCCCTGAGCCATCCAAGGATTTGTTAACAAATGACGAGGGATGTTCCAAAGATGGCGTGGTATATTATCCGCCCATCGTACCAACTGTCTTTGATAAAAAAACTGAGCTCTAAATAATTTATATTTTTATAGATTGAAATGCTTAGAGCAAAAAAAAAATGAAAAAAAAGTGGACATCCATTTTTTTATGATCAACAGTTATTGCACATTTTAATTAATCACAAACGCAGCAATTTTTTTTAAGTCGTGAGAGTTTATTTTTTCTCTTGTGCGCATTTATGATCTCAAATTATTGATCTAGCCAATAATATTGGAAATTATTTAATGAGAAATTGGTATATCTTAAAGATATATTTATTTGAGATCCATGACGACTTGATTCTTCTTAAAATATATTTATTTATTTAAAACTCATGTGAAATCGATTTTTTTTTTACAATAGATATATTTATTTAAGATTTATTCATTTACAAGTCTTTGCTCAATAACCTATTTTATGCAGAGTACAATATTTTCATGTAACAGTTAATTTATTTATTTGTACTTTCCATTTGCAATCAACTTCTTACCATGAGAAAAGGTAACGATTTGTAAATAAAATGTTTGTCTAAATATATTTGTCCTGTTTCAATTCTAGTTGCTAGCTTATAAGTCTAAAATCCAGGTGTCAAGACTTCAAACAATGTTTTTAAATGCACCAGTGACTAATAAAACTTGATATCTGGCGAGTTTATTCATTTTTATTTAGGTGAGGGTGGTAACATGCCTACATTTTCTGTGTATTCATATTCCCTTGCAAAAGCGCACCGTAAAAGCGAGCGGAAACTATGCCATTCCAACGAATAGATGAAAATGATTCGGGATAGTGCCGATTAGAAAAAAAAAACAATGTATATTTATAAAATAATACTATTCCAAATTTGCTCTTTTATTTGGACTATGCATTCGCCAGATGCTGCCCCAAAGGGTAACATGCCCTATATGGTAATTGACGTTCGATATCTATCGATATTTACAAAACATCGCTCATCCCTCATAAAGTGACGAAATTCCAAGACATTCACCTGGATTTAATTATCTTGATCGGTAAACATGGGAAATTTCAGGATAGTTCATCGTCAGTAAGTAGGCCTTCGGGTAATAAAAGCCTTCTTGATTCTCTGGACGTGTCGGTTCACCCGGTTGCCCGAATTCTCGCCGTATCACCTGTTCCAAGCATCGTTCTGCCGGTGACTGTCTGCAGGCCATGGAACCCGATCTGATCCAGCAAGCCGTGACGACCTCCGCCTACGCCAAGCTTTGCCCCTTGCCGGAGGAGATAGGCAAGAGCGTCAAGGTGATCGTCATCAATGACCAGATTCGAGAGCTCCAGACTATCCTGCGTGACAAGTAAGGTTCAACAACACGAGACCATGTTTGTTTTTTTTGCACGTGCTGTAGTTGCATTCGGTAGTTGCATTCGCATATGAAGCCTTGATCCTTGTCAGCATAGGGTGCGTCGATATATGGTGAATGTGGCCCATTTCGGTAAATGTGGTGTCCAAGCAATGGAACGCGCATTGCATTGCAATTTAAATTAATGAATCATGTGTGAACGTCTTTCGCAATGTCCGTTCGTTAAATTCTGGGAAATATTTGATTGAGTTCCTCGAAATCCAAACTTTGGTCCAACGTCATACGACACGAATTAAACATTTAATTGATAAATCTGTTCAATTCGTCTCAGTGTGCTCGCCCTTCTAGAGTCCAACGTCACACAGTATCAGGGGTGGACTAACTAGCTACCTAGGGCCCGGGCGGAAAATAACTCCAAGGGGCCCTGACTTCCCTGACTTTCCCTGATTTTCCCTGGGTAAAATGAAAATTTTTGGTGGGGGCCCAGTCGGGTATGTTTTTTTTGGGGGGGGGGGGGGGTGGCGGATTCTCCTCCCATCCGCAATGTGAAGTCTGCCCCTGCACAGTATGATGATCAAGACATGAGTGACTTTGTATTTAATTTACCGGGCCAATGTAAAAGAAATCTTGTACGACGTTTTGGTTTTTAATTTTAATTCATGTTTTTTTTTGTCTTTCTCTTATTTAGGAACACGATCAGAAGCGATTTTATTTTCTATGCCGATAGATTGGTAGGCAGATTATTCCAAATAAAATACAACATTCTAACTTCGTAGCTTCTGCATTTTTATCAGCAAGAACTTGGTTAAGCGAATGAGTTAAGTTATTTTATTTATTTATATTTTTTTTAATAGATTCGTTTAGTGGTCGAGGAAGGACTTAATCAACTACCATACAGCAAATGTACCGTCACCACACCAACCGGTTAGTTAGTGCATTTCCTGATTGGTTACCAAAAATTAGAATTCTGAAAGTCGAATTAAAGATGAAACATCATTATTTCCTTGCAGGGTGCCTCTATGAGGGTCTGAGGTATGAGAAAGGAAATTGCGGCGTGAGCATTGTCCGAAGCGGTAATTGTTAATTTTACTTATTTATTGAACTTTTCATTGACGTTCGTTAAGACAACATTTTATGTTGCAAATAATTTTGTCATAAACGTCAAAATGACGTAAATGTCAGGTCCTACTGGGGTATCATTTAACGATTGTCCAGTTTTAACACGTGACCTATTGTCCTCTTCTCTGCAGGGGAGGCGATGGAACAAGGTCTTCGCGACTGTTGCCGTTCCATTCGCATCGGCAAAATTCTGATCCAGAGTGATGAAGACACGCACGAAGCCAAAGTAGTTTACGCCAAATTTCCAGAAGACATTCTGAGCCGAAAGGTTTTACTGATGTATCCAATTATGAGTAAGTATGCATACTATTGCCCCCGTCATTTCGTATATCGTGAATGAAACAATTAATTGTGTATATTCGATTTTCGTTAAATATGTTTTTTTTTTAATTTTCGACGATTATCTATTTTGGAAAATTGAATGGTATTCGTGTAGGGTGCATACTCCATTGGGAAATTAATTTTGGTGACGAACAATCGTCCAAAAGTGGGGAAAGCCAGTGAAACTTAAGCTTGAGTGTCACGAAATCAACGAAAAACTAGTTTTCAGTAAGGTCAATGTTGTGATATTTAAAAAAAAAAAAAATGTTGTTGTACTCCTCTTTCAGGCACAGGTAATACCATGATTAAGGCTGTCAAAGTATTGAAAGAGCACGGTGTTCCAGAAGACAACATAATAGTCCTGAATTTATTTTGCACGCCACACGGTAAACAAAATAATTTTTCTTTCCATCATTCTCCTGACATTTGCGTTTGTAGCTTTCATCGTTTTCTTGATAATAATCAGGGTTAAATAATTGTTGTCTATGATCTTTCGTACCATAACCAAAAATTATGGATTCTATTTAGCACCAGAATTTATTCGTTTTCAGCTTAGTGACTGATTTGTTTCTTTCTATTCTGTTAGCTGCTCGATCGGTGATCAGCGCGTTTCCGGGTATGACAATTCTGACGTCAGAAATACACCCTGTTGCCCCGAACCATTTCGGACAGCGGTATTTCGGAACCGATTAGTTTGCTGAGACATTTGACGGTGAACGACAGGGAAGACTGGGATCTCACTATCATTGGCTTCGAAGTGATAGATTTTTTTGAAGATTACGTGTATTTTGTTATTCTTTAGTTTGTCGTGAACGTGTTTATTTGGACAAAAAAAATCATATTCCGTCGAGATAGTTGCGCGCGCGTAGATCGTGTTCGCGGGATCGGCTAATTTATTTATTACAGGCTATACTTGCCCCTCTTCCCCTTTCCCCCACACGCATAATTATTCGTAGATCGAACCACGGGAATAGAAACTTTGTTTCGTTATCTCTATACGTGTCCCTTTATTTATTTTTCAAATTTTTTTCTAGACTCCACTTTTATACGGATTGAGTAATTAAAATGTTACAATCGCAATATACGATTGGAAACCATGACTTTTTTTTAATAGAATTTTTTGTTGGATAGTTCCTAATATGAAATAATTACGCGGAGGCTAGTACGTCTCTGGAGAACTAAGTAATCTTACCACTAACTTATTTATGCAGAGGGTGTATGGGTTTTTTAAAAATTATTTCAGATGCAAATGAAATTTTGATTCTGACATTCTTGCGTTGGTAGAAGATCTGTCATTACGTGTCCACTTACAAACCCCTGTCAAACGGTAATATCGTTCATTCGCATAATAAATGTTTCGTAAATTCAAAAGATAAACTATCTCCTTTTATTAACAATATCCGCACAGTACATTTGAAATCAAAGTATATACCGGTAAAAAACATGTGAATGTAAATTATATGAAGACGAATTATATGAAGAATTCACATGTTTTTTATATACTTTAATTTGAACTTCCGATGAGCATTCGTAGCTGTTTATTTTAGTACATTTGAAATTTATGAATTCGATTGAAAAAAGTCGTTTAGCTTGGTGTGATCGTAGTTGTCGAGAATTTGCAGTAGAGTTGGAACTCGAGTCTTCATGTTCATGCCCTTGAACTTAAATTTGTCTATGTAGAGGTCTGTGACCATGCCTGAAACGAAACAATTGTTCGGTCAACAGTATAAATTATCTACGATTTGTTTATTGATCCATAATTATGGTGAAAAAAAATACAATACCAAAATTCATTCAATCATTACCGTATAATCTTTCCAAGTAACTTGGCTGCTTTTCGTATTCTTCCAGCAGGTCTTTGGACGAACGAAGTATGTCCTCGTATTCCGAGGTGAGAAAGGAAGCATCTCCTTCGTGTAACTGCAGTTCCTAAACAAATGGACGAAGCGTTTAAATAACAAATTAAACATCGGTATATTAAAATTGAAATTTCGTTATTCGATTAAAAATTCTAAATGAAAAATGGCCTTAAATTCTACCTTCAGGGGCTCGATGAGAGCCACCTTTTTGGATAAATTGAACTGGTGTTCCAGCAAAGGATGAATTTGTCTCAGAGTGTACTCTATGCTGTCGTTGTTAACGTCTGAAATGTAAGGAGATTTTTTTTAAAAGCCAATACTCTGTTGACTATCCCAATTTCAGAATTCTACGGCACCACGGAGTGCGCACGCAGGCGGTACTCACCGCAGCTGATGTCCAGTCGAATTTTCTTCTTAGTCGCCTCCTTGGTAAGCACGTCCTTGAGGATGGAGATGGTGGATAGGTTCTCCGACTTAAAGGTCGCCTCGCCCTTGCTGTAGTTGCAGTGCAACCGCGTCTTGAGGAAGGTGGACACGTAGACGTAGCTGGCCGAGCCGCCGGTCGGCGGGCGTTCCGGCAATTCGGGCAAGCAGAACACCACCCACGAGTGGATCTCGGCGAAGCTGAACGGGCCTCGTAGCGTCAGGGAGTTGAGCGGTCTGAAACCAATGAGCATTTTTTAGAATTAGATGCGCGTCGTAGCTGTAGCATTATGGGATTGTACTGTTTGTTAAAGAGGATTAGCAGTCTGGCTATATTAGCTGCCATCCCCAATCCCTAATATCCTTAAATATTCCCAATATCCTACAGTTTGTTTGGTGATCCAATTAAAAAAAAATTTTTGCTTTACTTTGTCAACTTCGAAATTTAAAAATTTTACTACGAGAACACATTAAACAGGCCCAACCCTTCTTCCTCGCTGGAAGGACTCCTTTGATGAAGGGAAAGCGGCTTGATGTGGTACTGGCGTAGTTGACAGCACTTCGGCTGTAGTCTAGGTGTGATGTAAACCTGAAGCATTCCGTACTGGCCTTCGATGGTTCTTATTTTGACTTCTAGTCTGGTGGTGTTGGCTTGACACCGGTACGTCGCCAGCAGATAATTCCCACTCTTCAAAGGAAAAAATAATTATTTTGACTTACATAACGGGTACCGGTAAGCTCTTTGATAAAAATGAGTTAGATTTCAGACGTTGACAATTTAGTACCTCCGGAACACATTTGCTGAAGCTGACAACGGCCGAGTTCTTTTCCACGTCAAGCAAATCAATCGGCACGTTGCTCTAAAAAAAATATTAACATTTTTTAATTGATTATTTAGCAATCGTTATTTTAAGTTTCGGATTCCTCTTCCTCATATCTTTAATCTTCAGCCAAAAAACAATACGCAATTTTGTTTACACTACAGTATAAAAAATAAATTTAATACTATTTTTTTCTCGCAAAACTGGCTTAAATAAATTTACTATTAACTAATTTTTGTAAGTGGCAAGCCACTTAAGACAATAAATTAACGAAAATACCTGTAAAAGAACGTGGTCAATGGCAGTAACAGTTTCGAGCGACAAGACGTAGGAAGCATCATTCTGGCATAGGCTGAATTTATCGTTTATGTTCAACGGAACTGTGGTCGAAAAGCCCCCTCTCTCCTGCACGGTCTGCTGGAATTTTTCCTTGGCCGTCATCGCCTTCAGTTGCAATTCTTCCAGTTCGGTTCTAACATAAAATTGTTTGGCGATATTAGACGAGTCCATTTTTTTTAGTTTGGCGCTTATGGTGCCAGCCACACCCCCAAACAAACGAAAAGGTGCAATAAAACAACACTTACTGCAGGCATTGCAATTTTGCCCTTAAACTAGACGCCGATTTTAAATCATAGACTTTTGGTGAATCGTGTGCATCGCTAGCTGTTAAGTGCATACCACTAACATTACCTAAAAACGAAAAATATAAAATTGTTTAAAGCAGGACCAAAACAAATTTATATTTGGTTATCTCGCAAACAATATTGTCAGCAAGAATAATTTAATTGAATTAAATAAATAAATTGTAGGGGGGGGGGGGAAGACGAACAGAAGTGATACTCGTGCATATCAATAACCGAAATTATTGAGTTTACACGCAAAACCAGGAAACGTACGTAGTAACAGAGAAAATTATTATTAACGTTTACCTCAGCAGTTGAATTTTTTGTTTCGCCTCTTGGGATATGCAATGAGCGGTCGATTGGACCCCTTGAAACTTGTCTATCGGTTCTGACGTGAGACCCACCACCCATCCTTGGCACGTATAAAAATTACGAAGTAGGAGGTTAATCGGAAGTCAGAAATTGTTATTTGATGCGAATCGGGAGATTTAAAATTGTACCCGTACCAGAGTAAGTTGCCACAGCTATTTCTCGGAAAGCGCTGTTCGATACTGATCCGCCTTGAACCGATGTCACGCTCTCGGTACAAGTCTGAAACAATTTAAATAAATAAAAAAAAGTTTTTGCTTTTTGTAACTGAATTTGCGAACTGTCTCGTGACAGAAAAACATTGACATTGGTGGAAATACTGCTTACGTGAGAATATTTTAACTTTGGTACGTCTCCTTCGACGTACGAATAGACTTCCACTTGACCGTCATCTCTTCCGACGATCAAATCTTTCACTCCATCACCAAATAAATCGTAATTATCCATACTATTGATGCCTAAAAAAAGGCAAGAGAAACAGCTTGGATTAACGACGTAATCCTCGAAAAAAAACATAAAAATAATTCCATAATTTGTTGCGAATGTGACACAAAATAAGCTGATTTACCGCCATGACTCTTTTCATCTCCCGTGCACCAATCATGGCGAAACAAATTACTAGACAAATACAGACATAACATGCTCAATTTTATAATAAGCGATTATGCAGCAAATATTCTCGGAGCACTCAAATTTAAAAAAAAAAAAAAAAATCACAACATACGGTCCGATTGTGATGAGCCCTATTTTTCCATTGCTCGTGCCATACAAGACATCATCACTTTCATCTCCTGAAATAAACGAAAAATAATAATAATAAATGGCACACATAGTAAATAAATGAAAACATTTTTAGTCCAAGATAATATTTCAGTGTTTCTAACTGACCTCCATCACCATAACACAGAGTTAGACAGGATGGTGAACCAGCAATGTCGACCTCGTATAAAAGTTGAGAATCCTGTAATTGAATCGAAAAATTGCAAGAATTAAATAGTGCTGTGTGGAATGTAGGCAATTAATTATTTCATTTCTAATCGTCTAAGAAATGGATACATAAAGCCAACAGAAAAATAAACTGGTAAGGGAATAGATATAGGAATTAGTTTGAACCTTCAGAACTCTCAGAGCGCGATCCTGACAGGCCAAAATCGGAACCAGTGCGCCGACTTTCTCCCGAGGCAAACAAATAATATCGTGAATCTTATCACCGGCCAGATAGTAATTGGTATCGTGACAGTCGACAAAGTGGTTGTAGACGAAATTCCCGCACACCATCAGATCGTTTCCGCTCACATACCTACACAAAGTGAGACGATCATTTAAAAATTAACCATGGAAACTTTGGTTAGAGGATGTGTAGAAATTTGCGGTCCCACTTGCATTTCTTGTATCGTTTCCGTCAAATTGGTGTCAAATCCGAGAAACTGCTTCCCCTTCTTGTTGAACCCGCGCACTTCATTTCCACAGGCCACAAATACCTTGTCCAAAGTTGTTCCAGAGGCACCACCCAAGCACAAAGACGTAATTTTGGTGCCTGGTAGAGTCTTGAATGCATACTGTATCAGACGATAAACATGCATTCATTAAAAATTAGAGATCTAGTAATTTTGAATGGATAAATTTCGCAGTAAATAAGTGTACTTGCATTGATGTCTCCGCGTTTCACATTGAAGCAATGAAGTATTCCTTCGTGATCGCCTACGGCCACCTTGAACGAGAGAGACGTTTATAAATTATAAAATATGTCAAGGTAGTGTAATTAAGCAGAAATATCGCTAGGAACCAACGATACAGTACCTTCTGGGTGCCCCTGCCAGATGAACTAGAGATTAGCTTCATGGTTCTTGGCGACGTCACGCCAACCTATACAAAAAATGACATGGAAAACAATGATTAGGCTGCATAAATTGATCCTAGATTGACCTGCACTGTACAGTGATGCATGGACTGAGGCATTGAATTCAAGCTCTACGCGGGCACCTAGCCAAAGCTTAGTAGCCCCGGAAAAGGTTTGATTTAATTATAAGCCCGAACAGCATGAGTTGCCACGTTATTACCTGCAAGAAGTCTACACTGTTGAGCTTCAAATCCATTTTTCATCAAGTTTGCTTGAGCAACAAAATAAAAACTGCGAGAAAAAGTTAAAATAATACTACATTACATGTTGATTTGTTGTTTTTAAGATTGTCATGGCAACGAAAAGTCTCGCGTCGTCACCAGTAGATGGCGTGTATGCCGCCGTCTTGTGCTGCCACCTATTGCTGAAAACTGAAAACTGTCTGAAAAGGGACTCACGTTTGACCCGAAAGTCCCGAAGTTTGTTAGTTTTTCTGGATTTGAAATGGCCTTTTCTTTATTTTTTCGGCGATTAAATCGCCTGCAAGTGTGTTCCAGATACTTAACAATTGTTTCGGATCGTGGAAATGTCCCATTGCAAGCAAACAAGGTAATTAATCCACTGTAAACTGAGTCATTCTTGTGCTGAGAAGGGGCCCTGAGATGGTAACCGAACCGTACGGGCTCTCCATAGAGCTCGTATTCATGTAACTGGGTCTGGTGGGCTGAGAACATTCTCCAAATACTATTTGTTAGACCAGGAAGCGCGTCAATAATTTAACAAAATACAAATCGTGATAAAATTCTTGTGATTCTGTAGGTTGTTCGGCAGCGTGCCATGTGCATGTCCACGGTGGCGCCGCCATCGGCCGATAAGAGACAGACAAATGATCTGGTCACTACGGCTGTCGCGGCCCAGCCCGGAGTGAAAACGAGCAAAGCCATGAAAGCCTACTTGCAGAGGGCCAAAGACTACGGTGAGTTTGAAGACAAGGCTATTAAGAAATGCAGAAAGGAATTGCCTCCCCTTAGACTTAGTGCAAGCACGCTCCCTCCCCTCATTCAAATTCCTCCACCTTCCCCCCGTTTCATTTTAACCTACCCAATTTTCCTCATAGAACCTGTCATGCCATGGTTAGTCGGTCCTAGCACTGGTTTAACCGCAGTCTCTAAAGTGACCCTCGATCCTCCGACACGGAAGACCCCTGCGTTTTCTTTGGCAGAATACTGAGTTGGTTTGATATTGCCATCCCCCGCGCAGTACCACAAGCCAATCCAACAATCGGCTGCACTGGGAATCGAACCCAGATCCGCTGGTTGGTGAGCGAGCACGCTTACCTCTCGGCCAAATCGTGTGCACCCATATAACCTAGGTCGCCTTAAATGATCAAGCCCGGTGACAATTCTATCTAATATCAATCAATCAATCAATCAACCAACATATAATAATCAATAAGTATAACAAAATACACCTCGGCTTTTTGTGTGATTTAAATGAAACTGAGCATGCCGTGGTATTTGCAGATGAATTCATGGCCGTGCAGTTGGACGAGTACGAGATTGGCAAGCGACATCTGGCCAACATGATGGGCGAGAACCCGGAAACCTTCACTCAGGATGATATTGACGTAAGATAACCTACGACCTATTTGTAACGGCGAAACTGTATAGGGGTCGTCGTGCTCTATACCTAATTTATTATTTTCCTTTTTTTGTCAGTAGGATTCGCTAGATTTTCTGGGGTTTTATAAAAATATTCTTTTTTAACTACATTTACTGTGTGTGACAATAGCTGTACCTTGTATGTTGCGTTACAAAAAATTTATTAGTCGATCAGCGCTTAAAAATGCGTAAAAATGTCAAAATAAAAGTTGGCGTGATATGAATGGATGACGGGCGATTCTGAGATTCAATGGGTGATAGTTAATCCTTGTTGGAAATCGGGGTTTTCAATAAATAAATATGTACTTTAAATATTATTTTGTATCTGCCAGAGAAATCATATTTTAATTGTTATTTTTATTTTCCAGAGAGCCATCGAATACCTAATGCCATCGGGAATATTCGACCCTAGAGCGAGGCCACTTTTCAAGGTAAAATTTGAAAGGTTTTTTACCGAACTCGAGTCGAAACTAATCATCACGAATCGGTAAGAATTTTTGTAACATTCAAATTGATTATTTTTTACAACATTTGTTCATTTTAAGCATCCTCTGAAACTGTATCCCAAACGCAAAGCCGCCGAGTTCGACTATTCAGGAAGGCCTTTTCATTATCTGTTCTACACTGGGAAACCAAATTTCTACGAAAGTCTTAATGCAAGTATATTTTTTTGAAGATTAACTCATTTATTTTTAGCCAATTGCTGCAACTGTCCCGTTTCGTAAACATGGAACACGTAAATAAATGAATTTTGTTTCGCTCTTGTATAGAAAATAACCGAAAAGACCATCGAGCTCAATAAATTCGAGGACAAAATGATCAGCAGTGGAACAGTCACTGCCGACGAAAGTCAAAAGTTGTGAGTTGTGCAATTTCAAAATTTACCTATTTTCTTAATGTGGCCTGCCCAAGGTTAGACCCCTTATTTGTCAGCTACTTTGGCTGCTATTTAGAACTGCTGTATTTCTTTGAGAGTCAAAACCTAAATTAAAAAATTTCAGAACTTGAATCACCAGTATTTGCAGTAACCGAACGCACTTGATTTTTCAATAGGACGTCTGAATAAACGTTATCTTATTAATTTCATTATATTTTTTTTTCAGGATTCTCAGCGGCATTGAGTGGTTTACTAAACCGGACCTGGAACAGCATTTGATCGAAAAACTCAGTGACAACGATGTGAGTGTTAAGTATTTATGAATTCGTGGGTCAATGAGTAAAACATATTATTAAATTTAATTTAATTTTTTCCCAATGAAACGTTTTGTGCTGGTATATAGTTTCTGGAATCGAACCCCTTTTACAGTGTACCAGCAGCGTTTAACCAATCAAATTTTCTTTTGTCAGTACGCACTATTTCTCAACTGCATCAAACGGTTGGTGGGACACCCGTACTCCTCGCGGGAGAAAGAGTTCATCACCTCGTTCAGCAAACCTCTCATCGCCAAAACGCTGACCATGCACATAGAGCCGGTACGAATATTGTCAACTCCACAGTATCGAATCAATATCTACAGTATTAACCGATTGATTTTATCCAGGTAAATAGTCATAATGTTTGTTGCTCGTCATTTCTTTTCAGTTGAAATACGACGAATTCCAAAGGCCATACATGACTGCCATCGGTAAGACTTGCCATTTATTTTGTCTTAGTCGAGATTGGTAAATAGTTGGGATTTTATAAAACCTTTTTGAGACGAAAATGTGATTGTTATTCATTGTAGAATATTTGTAAAAAGTCATTGTTGAAATGTTGAATTGTAATTGGCTCAGTGGGCATGGCGACATCCTACGAAGCCGACGGTCCCGTGTTCGATTCCCGGCGAAGGCTTTCGTTTATTCGTTAACCTGGGGTACTGGCGTCAACCCTGAGCTTCCATTAGGGATTCCAAAGCTTAGGGGTGGATCCTGCAGTCTGGCTATTCCAGATGCCCTCCCTCTTCCCTTCCCTTCCCTGCCCCTCACATATCTCCACAGAGACACCAGGGTGCAGTAATCCTGTAATGCACTAGGTGCTACGGTGATTTAATTAAAAAAAAATAGTCCCTATTTAAAATATGCCAATTTTTGTTTTAATGCCAATAGACTGTGATATGCATATACAGTTATACTGTGTATATATTAATTATGCATATGTAGGTTTTTGTTTTTGATTTCTTCAATTTGCATTCGAATGTAAAAATAACGTGACATCGAGGAATTGGCGTCAGAATTTAATTCTCCCAAACTGAAGTCGTGCGAATGGATGGCGCGAAAATACAATTAGGAATGTGATTTGTTGTTTATTGTTATTAATTGTGATTTGCTGTTTATTTGCTGTTAATTGTTATTTGTGGTTTGTTGTTAATTGTGATTTGTGATTACTTCTCCCAAAATGAATCATTAAATGCATTCGGTCGATAGTCGTTATTGCATTCGACTGCGGTGCTGGCGGTCCCGGGTTCGATTCCCGTCGCAAGCTCTCGTTTATTCGATCCTGGGGTACTGGTGAAAAAAATGTACCCTCACATATTACCATATCGACACGAGGGGCACAGAATCTCCCGTAGAGATGGTCACTATAGTGATCAGAAAAAAATTAAACGTGTACCTGTATGTTGAAAGAAAATGTAATCTGAATTGATGTCGCGAAAACACAATTTAAGAATTTAATTTCTTGCGCAGGTTTACGCAAATGGAGCGTAGCCAATGTGACTGTTCGCGGTAACGGTACTGGAAAAATTGCCATCAACGGCGGCGACATCACCTTTTTTCAGGGGATACAAGCCAGGTAAATAATTTATGGTTAAGCGCAAGATGCCAACTTAAAAGTGCGGCCTCCGTGGATCAGTGGCTATGGTCATAGACTACTAAGCGGGTGGTCCCGGGTTCGATTCCCGGCGCCGGCTTTCGTTTATTCGATTCTGTGGTACTGGAATGTGCCCCTCATATAT
>JAUJYS010000207.1:0-27485 GCA_033995665.1 Melogona broelemanni | reverse complement strand
ACTACAGCCAACGATCGGCTGCACTGGGAATCGAACCCATACCCGCTGGTTGGCGAGCGAGCACGCTACCTCTCGACAATAAAACGGTATAAATTTTTCGACGCTTCGGGTTCGATAATCTGACGGCCATATTTTCACAAAGAAAAAAAAAATCGGGACTGTTTATTTATAGCCGTAAATCTCTATGGCAGGAAAATTTAATCGGCGAATCAAAATGATACCCCTCCATTCACTGCTTGATAACGGTTTAGGCATTTGTGCTCGTGAAGAGAGATCGATATTGGAACAACACCCGTTCCGGGTTGAAAACACCGATCGGGTTTGATCTCGCCATCTAGTGGCACGATAATGTAACCATGAGTATCGTTACGAGGATGCATCAATCAGTTAATCTCACTCGAGACGAAACGTTTCCATTATCGGCTATCATCTCGTCCGATATCGACTGCAGATGTCTTAATTAAATACGCCATTTCGACGCCATTTTGTTCTTGAATATAAACATAAAGTGAAAAGTAAGAGTTCTGCCGTCTAATTTCTAGCCTATTACTGGCTTGATGACGACGACAAACCTAAGCTATATACATCCGCAGAATACGAGTTTTTTTTCACTTTATGTCAAACAGTGGTTATAGAGCTAGGAAAAAAAATTAAATTTTCTTCGCAAATCATACATTTTTGAATATAAACGAAAAAATTAATTTGTAAAGTTCGAATGCGTGTTTAGCCACCTGCAAAAATTCAAAAGTGTGGGATCACCTGCTGAATTGATACAGGCGATCAAAAATTCGCTAATATTAGAGTAAACTCGACCGTCGTAGTCCAGTCGGTAGAGCAACCGCCTGTCGTGCGGTGATCCGGGTTCGATTCCCGGCTCGAGTTCTCGTTTATTCGATATCCCAGTGTACTAGCGAAAATGTGCCCCTTCACAATTGCTCAAGCGAATATAGGGGGGTACAGAATATCATGTCATGATATAAATTTCGATGATGACTATCATTGATTGCAAATAAAAAAGTTGCATTTGCAGGTTATCATTTTTTTGTTCTGTTTCATTGTAATTATATGAACTTTTCCATATTTTGCTATTTAATCCCTTACCAAAATGTCTTATAGGCTTCCTATAAGCCAGTCCTATAGTTGAGCCCTATACCAGGTAGATAAGAATATAGACATAGACACGCTCTATAAGAAAATCGTTGTTTCTCTTTAGGACATCCTCTATAGGATGAAGTTGGCAAATAAAACACAACATGTCCAAAATGTGACTATGAAATGAATCCTATAATCATCCAATCACGACATTAGAAGGCGCCAGTTACAAACTGTCGAGCACAGAGGCCACACAATAGCGGAAATCGCTTCCAGCCCCGCAAAAAAAAAAAAAAATCACTGACGCCACGTTAGGCCTATCTAAAAATGAGATACATAGCCGCGGCTTTATTTTTCAGTCGATCATATCTCTCTCTCGAGCCATTCGCCCATTCTGTCGGTAAAGGGCAATGGCTGCAACGGGCAACATAGCACATAGCCGCGTCTCTTAGTTTGTGGCACACATGTTGTGTACAAAGGCGCCTCCTCCTCCCCCTCCGCCTCTCGCTCTCGCCCGCCCGCCAAAAACTAGGTCACGTAGCGTACCGACTCTCTGCTCCGCTCCGCTCGGTCGTGCGAAATTCGAAAGGCTCTCGGCTTTTTCACGAGAGAGAGAGAGGAGAGCGCGCGAGAGAGACGAACGGAAGGACGAACGTCGCTTAATGCCCCGACCACGTGAGAGATTATCGCCCCCGCAAAACTGCGCGCGCGTCAGCGGCCGCTCCGCTACTCTCCGACGGCATCGCGCTGTCTCCCGTTTTCCCCATCTACGCGCACACACGGTCATTGACCTCCACGGGCAGCGGTAACGACGCGAAACTCTTGGCGGAGGCACGCTCGCTTGATACGTCGTCGGGCAGACCTCGCGCGATTGTTCCGCACTCCGGAGAGAGATTTTCCGTGCTTCCCCCCCGTGTTGTCCCGTTAGTCGCGTGGTGTGTTGTGTACGCGCGTGTGTGTGGTGTGTCCGTGAGAAAATAAGACCGCGTTTTTTGGTGGTCGGCGTTTCGGTGCGGTGTGCGCGGCATTGATTACCGACCCCGGCGAGCGGCTCTCCCCTGGATTTAGAGAGATCGCCGTCCAGGCGGTGATGTTAATTTACTGTGAATGAAATCGACGAAAGAGGACGAAAGCGACCTATTAGGTAAGGAGGCCAAGTTAACTGAGGACGCCTTGGTTGAAAAATTACTGATGTCTTTTGTCAGTTTGGATTATTAGTCCGGGTTGGATTCAGGACGGAGCTAGCTGGAATACGGATTGGCGGCAAGAGATTCTGAACACCTCGTGGGCACATTAGGCACATTTTTAAAAGCCAGTGCCCCGAGATCGAATAAACGAGTGTCCACGCCGGGAATCGAACTCGGGATCGTCGTATTACAACCACGGCTCGGATACTAAATTTAAAAAACAAGCGGTCGCAATATCCACTGGGCTCCGACGAGTAATAAATCACGAAAACTGAAAAAAAAATTGTTTCGTGCTTGTCGGGGTTTGAACACCTAACTAACGGACCGGTGTTCGAACCAACTGGGCCACAACTCCACAAACATCAAATTCGGTTTACCGCAGAGCCATCGCTATCGATAATTTTTACACAGCACAGTTATCGATAATTTTTATTAATTAATTTCCACACGAACCAAGATTCGAACCTTGGAATGTGGAATGTGGCCAGAAATTTCTGGCTTAATTTCCACACGAACCAAGATTCGAACCCAGAACCTTGGAATGTGGCCAGAAATTTCTGGCTAAATTTACATTAATCTCAAAACAAGTTTCACTCAGACAGAGATTCGAACTCAAAACTTGCGCTCTGGACCGAATGCCGTTTTAATATGATCACTCATACAATAACCGTGGTTGACCGCTCATTTTCGACAGATTAGCCGCCCGGCCCCCTGGCCGCACCGCCGGTAAGCCGAATGGCAGCACACGTTCCGCAGCTTATAGACCGCATTGACGCGTATTTTCCCACGCCTTGCGCACACGGTATGTTGAACGAAATTTCGATCAATCCTTGAAATTAAAATCGGTCATCAAATCGACTGAGCTATTATAACCGGAGTATTTCGTGAAGAATTTAATATCCGATATATACAATTGTATGCGCACCTAAAGTGCATACAATTAAAGTATATATATCTTGTGCGCATCATGTTATATTTCATCTAAGTGTATGTATTAAAATGTTACGTCAGATCAGATGCCTTAACCGCCTCATATATGCAAATTGATATACCGAGTATAGTGGACCTTCTTGCACTGTACTGTACTTGTCGGGTTTCAACCGTGTTTTTTTTTAGACATCTGGGATTATATTAATTTCGGGGGTCATCCAACCTACATTGTTGACATTAAAAAAAATTGTCAATGTCACCATGCGAAGATATTTGCAGTCATGTTCATTAATGTCATTTTTGACCTTCTCTTAACAAAAATAAAAACCAAAACGAGATCATAGTTCTTTACGACGCTCAGATATGTCGCCGGACTAGTTGGACAACGACATTGTCCGAGCGTCCTTGGCGTAACCTTGACGTAACCGCGACTGTATTCCACATGGAAGATACATGTACATTTTCGAACTATTAATCATACATACTCAGCAATATTACTATTTAAAATATGTGTTTATATTTGAGTATATCCTTACATGAGCTCGCGAATTTAATTAAAGAATTTCAAAGTGTACCACAACCCAAAATAATCCCCCTCCTGTCCCATAGAGATTTGCTCGGTAAACGCGTACCTGCCGTCAAAACCGTTAAGGTTGGCCGGCTGTCGCCATCTAGTGGGAATAGCTGGCAACTGATTCACAGAGGCACCTGCCTGCGCTGGGGAACTTGGTAAAGTGTAGTGTGTGGACGGTGGAAGTGAGCAGATAGCGCGTCGACCTGCCATATATTGTGCTGCTGATCAAGGGTTCAATTCCCTATCGAATTTATTTAGTAAATCCGAGCGCTACTAGTGTATAGGTCCCTAAATCAGGTGTGAGTGAAGCTTAGTGGATTTTACTAAGGTAACGCGGGTGGATGTTGAAAAAGTTCCAAAAGCTCCACAACCGAAGAGGAAAGGCAAAGACGCATTAAACTGCAGGCCTATTTAATTCAGAAACATTAAGGTCGGTCAGTTTAAAAATTTTTTTTCGCTCGTTTCCAAATTTTTATTTTTATTCAAATTGAAAATATTTAAAAAAAATGCCTGTAGGATTGGTTGGGTAGGGTTTGGTATATGCTTTTACCCCTAATTAAGCTCTGGGCATGGAGCTCAGGGTGAATTAGTCACCCCTTAGCCTCAGCCGAAGCCGAGGCTATGAGGTGCGATACCAGTCTGTGGCAGATAGGCTTGGAAAAAAACCTACACAAAAATTTCCACCAAAGTAAAGATTGGACTTTTTTAATCTTTATTAATCGCGACCAAACTATTTATTTTTTTGGACGCATAACGCGCAAAGAAAAGTGCCAAAAATACGACGTCACGAGTCAAACTACGAGCTAATACGTCATTAACTGGTATGACATGGGAAAATTTTGGCCATTGAAATTGGTTTTCAAAAGGGCCCCGCGAGTTAAAAAAAAGTTTGGAAAACACCGCGCTAACCACTATCCCAAACGTCACCTCTAGAGACTCGAGGCTAAATGAGAGTATACGCGAATGTTTTCCCAAATTTCTGATCGATAATGCCTCATAAACACATTAAATGAAACGTATGTCAACAAACGCCTGGCCTAATTGAACAGTGGCCTCTACTCTTTTCAGCTCGTTGGATAGATCAATTATTTTTATCATCTCCCAAAGCGAAAAACCGGAAAATAATAAAATAAAACGCCAACGTGTCCAAATTTCGCGAGAGATCTTAGATGTTTGTCTTGAGATTGCCGAGACACAAAAGAAAACGCGACGGCCATTATGCCGAACGATCCTAAAATATTATTGACTCGCCGATAACGGTTAGGTTATTCGCCTGGCTAGTGCGTTACCCATGACCCCGAGTTCATATTTCTTTTAAACGAGCGCAAACTGCCAAATTCATCCCCAATTATTTTTCCTTTGTCACTTTACTCACATATTTATTTCCGTGGCAGGTTCAGTGTCTCGATACAATGGCACTTTCGATTTTACAAGCTTGAATTGTTGTCGAATAATTTTATCGACGGTGCGAAGGAGCAATAGGGGAAAGGGGGAGGGGGGGGATTAAAAAAAATGATAACGGTTGTGCGAGGCCATAAACCCGTGGTTCGTGTGTGCCAACAAGGAAGTGCAATGATCGTCGTGACTCATTTTTCTTTACACACTTCTAACTTCTGGACCCCCTCCCCCTCCTAAACGTATTCCCCAATTCAATGTATTTATTAGTCTCCGAAAAACATGGCCCATGCAATTGAGCCTGTAATACCTGTAAACACGCCATTTAGACACACCATTGTATTTGAGAATATTGATGATAAAGTTGATTCGCAATGTTTGGCAATGTCAAATCAAACGCAAAAAAAAAAAATCGAAAATATGCGAGCACGTACGGAATATATACAACCAATCGAAAATCGTTATTAATAAATTAAACGCGTTATGGTGATAAAGTTTTTGGTGCGACGATCCCGGGTTCGATTCCCGGTTCGGGCACTCGTATATTCGATCTCTGGGGTACTGATGAAAATGTGCCCCTCAACAAATGCTCAAGCGTTTAGTGGAGTTCAGAATCTTATGTAATGATATTTACTGCTGTGATGACAATTATTGATTGTTAAAAGTAAAAAATAAATAAATCATATGCCAAAAATCGAAATGAGTAAATTATCAATTAAAAATTTAATTGTCGACAAAAAAAGAAATTGTCGATTAGAAATTAAATTGTCGATTGAAAATTAAATTGGCGAATAAATATTTAAGTGTCATTAAAAATTAAATTAAAACGTATATTGCTTTTATTTAAATTAATTGAACAATAAAATATGTTATTAATCAGAAAAATAAAAATCCGATTGTTCGACACTTTAAATCTGTCCAGTTACACCAAATGATAAAATTGTTAATCCACTAATCAAGGATTGCCATAATCGGGATAAAAAAATCAAAGGAACTACATATGTATGTAACGAAACGGGTGAAAAATCCACCTATAATAGTCTATACCACATTCTATTCGTTTCGTTTTATACTGTACACACAGCGACACCTATTGATCGGTTTGCGCAACTTTCACGAAACGCGCTAACGGACACTCTGTTATCTAAAACAATGTAGAGATGAACCAATTAATTATGATGAACCATCTGGTAAAATTGAATGTTTATGAGCACGAAAAATACAGAAAGAGGAGGTGCACATAAGGAAAAATCGCTGAACAGGAACGATGAAGATGAACGAGATTGCAATGGAGTTTGCGAATTGTTGAAAGCACGTTAATTTGAAGGATAAAAAAAAATATAGTATCATTTCTTGAGACAATTTTTTTTTTATTTCTTGAAACAAAAATCATAGTTTGACCAACCTTCTCAGATGGCACTTGGCCGCAGACTAGCTCATGTTTTTATTTAAGCCGTACCGTGGCTTGAACCGTGTACTTGAACATTCAAATATTATTATATTTTTTGTCTCATGAAATGAAACTATCACGTTTTGTCCTTCAAATTAACGTGCTTTCAACAGTTTGCAAATTCCCTTGCGATCTCGTTCATCTTCATCGCCCCGGTTCGGCGATTTTTCCGTATGTGCACCTCGTCTTGTGTTTTTCGTGCCCATAAACATTCAACTCTTGCCAACTGTTTGAGAGATAGATAAAAAAGAGGACAAGTACCTTTTCTCCTGTATGGATAGACTATGGGTGCGTGATCAGTGAACAGGAACTTTAAACTCTGGGTTGAGCTGACCAAGTCACACAGAGGGGGTTAAGCCGGATAACCTCAATTACTAATTCCTATTAATGCTGACGGAAAAGTATTACCCCTGCTAAGTGGCAGCAGCACCAATCGCAAATCCTTTTCTCATCTCTATTTTTATCTCCACCATTAAATCTCCATAGCGCACGCGGCCTCTCGCGAATCAACGCCCGGCTACTTGAAAAAAAAATGGCGGCGATTCGGATGTCATGAAAATGCGAAATATGCAGAATTACGTCCTGGTCGATTATCAAGTAAATGTTTTTTTTATACGTATATATTTCGTTTTTCGGATAGAACCTTTTATTTCTACAACGACAGGAGCATACATTTTCTTGTTGAGATGCTGAAAATCCTATAATGAATCATGGAGCTGCAGTGAAGGTGTGATGCCTACCGCTATTCTTATTTTCCCAGGGTGTGTCGGCTGTGGAACAGTCTAACAGAATCTCGAATACAGAGCCTGTTAACATAACTGGTCTTTGACCCCCGCCATTGGCCCCTTAAAAGGGGCTGCTTGTGGGTAAATATTGTAATTGTAATTGTAATTGGAAAGGTCAAAATTCGTCATTTGAATTCGTCAAAATTTGACAGATGTAATATGTAAGATAAAATGTTCCAATAGCCAATTAGGATGTATGGAAGTTGGTTAAAAAGGAGTCAAAGAAGATGAAACAAACATACAGACAATCAAGAGTCATGCCAAGTTTTATAAAAGGTTGTAACTAAAAACAGCGTTGGGTACGTTTCTTTTTGAAAAGAAATGCGTTCCCGTGGAGGAAAGGAACGGAGAGGAACGATTTAAGTTCCTTTCATTCAAGAAATTATCACATTCTTAATTGTTGTTTTTTTTCAAAAAATGTCTGAAAGAAGATTGTTGGATTTTTTTAATTAACGTCTTTGGTCGTTCCTAAAAGCTATTCCTGCTTAGAAATAGAAATGCGTTCCTTTGCCGTTCCTACTGTAACCGTGAATAAAATATGTATGGTAATTTATAACGGTGATTGTAAGAATGACTGGGTGCAACGAATAGGACTCTTGCACTTTAGACTAGACTTAATCTGTGATCCGCGATTCGCTAAAAGTAATTATTGGGAGAAAACTATCAAAAGTATTTTTTTTGCGTTGACAAAAGATAATATTTTTCCGACCTTGGTATAAATGAGATTGAAGTCGATAAGGTCACAGAACGGAAATGCAGGAGAAAAAAAATCGCCGCCAAAGTTTTCTGAACTACAGCGTACACAAAAAACTCGTCAAAGGTTTTTGAACTATAAGCAGAGATTTGGTGCAGATCTCTGTATTTGTCGAGTTGATGAGCCATATGAAAATATTCCCTCCCCCCAAAAAAGGCCACTTCACTTTTCTTGCGAAATGTAAATGAAATGATTGGAGTCCGTGAACAAACACCAAAAATGAAAAGGTGAAAAAATGGGAATGGAAAGTGCATCCGCTGTGGCCGAGAGGTGGTGTCCATTATGAGGGAGTTCAGAGCTTAGGGGTGGATCCTGCAGCCTGGCTATTCCAGCTGCAATTCCCCTTCTCTTCCCATCCCTTCCCCTTACATATCGCCATAGAGACACTAGGGTACAGTAATCCTGTAGTGATTAGCACTACGCTGCTCTGAACCTCTTTCTGTCCTCTTTGGTGTTAAACGAATACGTTGGTTATTTATTGGTTGTTATTACCCTGTCGTCTAAACCAAAGAATTCGGAACCTTTTAAGCGCTATTGGCGAGTCTGTCTCATCCACGTTCACTGCGAGTGTAATAACAAGGGAAATACTCATATATATGAGTATTTCTTTTCACCTTTAAAAATCCCTTAGTAAATTTCACAGTAGGTGATTTTAGTGATGATGACGGGATTCACAATTACAAGTAATAATGCCAACTACAACTTAATTTTTTAATGCATACGCCATTATTATGAATGTGATTTTTCTAATAACACTTATTATTGATACTACAAGTATTTCTTTTCTGACTAGAAAATATCGTCTTATTTGAGCAAATAAAAGTGGTTTTAACAATTTAGCATATCTTAAGAATTCGATCTTAACTTAACGACTTGAGAAATCAGAATTCACAACATCATGTTTAGAAAAAAAAAGTACTACTAAGCATGATGGATTAAGAGTATATCTATATCGGACTTTTATTCAGCTGATTTCTTAGTCTGAATTGCCAACCCGTTTATTTAATTTGAAACGAACCTTGATTATATTTCTGTCTGTTTTAACTTCTTTGATGTCCTTTTCAACCAAATTTCACTGACATTTCAAGCTAAAATGTTTTGCGCAGCTTAGTCTCATGGAAAATTTTAATCAATTAAAATTTGAAAACAAATTTGAGATTTTTTTTGAAAATGTCTCAAAAAAATATATCGAAAATGTTTAAAAAAAATATCGATGAAAAATAAAAAACCCTACCAGAAAAACAAAGGTTTTTTTACATTGTAAAAGTTTCATAAGTTACGGTAAAAGTTTCATGGAAATCGATGTTCAGGCCCAAACTTGTGGTCAGTTGTGTTTTTATGGACTGGAATAATTGGACTGGAATTAATTGGGCTGGAATTTAAATAGACTGGACTAGGCGCTACGGTGATTTATGATATTTTCCTATTTGAAATATAAAATAAAATTGTCTATTGTCGTTTTTCAGTATTTTGCACCCCAAACAAACACTGCATGAAACTGTCACACAGCGATTTTTTTCTGAACAAAGCTGTTCACGCGTGCTTTAAACTTGAACTCATCCTTTTAGACATCCACTGGTCGTCAACATCTCTGAGCATCTTTCAGTTATTTACCCAGTTTTGAAATCTTCCTGATTTATTAAGAAACGTAACTTTTGAAAATTAAAAAATTGGAGTCACAACATACACTGACTTTAACCACCTCAACAATCAGTTACACGAAAAGAATTTGCCTCACTACCGGGCATTAAAAAAAAACGAAAGTAATCATTCTACATTCATCTTGGCGCGCTCCCGCACTTTTAAATTCAAACCTAAGTTTCGTTCAAAACCTGTTCTAATCATCGCCTATTTTTCTCTCTTTCTCTCTCTCTCTCTCTCCCCTTCTCCTATCTCGTTGATCCTCCCACAGAAAGTATGGTCATGAGTCTCAAGGTGGCCCGCAAAATGAGTCTGTTCCAGGACCTCAAGCTCAAGCTCAAGCGCCGCAACGTGGACACGCGGTGTGACGGCGGCGACGCGGACCTGGACGCCAACAACTCCTCGCCCGACAGCAGCGCCAGCGTCGTCGACCACCACCAGCTCCGCCGCTGCGGCAGCTCCACCGACCTCGCCTCCCCCACCGCCACCTCCGAGGCCTCCCCGCCGCCCCCGCCCCTCACCAACGGCCTGCACCCTTCCGACCACCACCACTCCTCCGCCCACAAGCGTCCCCGTCAGGCCACCCCCGACTCCCCGTCCACCACCGGCCCCGTCTCCCCCTCCAGCACAACCAACCATTCCCCGCCTCCAACCATGGCCGACAGTACGCCCTCTGACCTCAAGGAGCCCCACCATCACCTCCAACACCACCACCACCCACCCTCCACTGGTAAAACCTCGCCGTCCGACGACGACGACATACGGCATGACTCGGTCCTCCACGAAGAGGTGGGCCGCGGCAGTGTGTTCGACGGCGGCGGGGACTCGCGCTCCTCGCCACCGCTGGTGGTGCTCAAAGACAGCGGTCACCGCCACCTCCACCCACTCCACCACCACCGCGAAACCGTCAATCTCAACGGTAAGCGACCCGGCGAGCTGGATCTGAATCGCCGACGCCGGGAGAGCGAGACCAGCAACGGCAGTCTGACCAACGGCAATTTGACCAACGGCCGCACCAACGGTCCAACCACCACCACCCAACCCAGGTGGAGTCCAGCCCCGCCGCTGCCCAACTACGTTAAACAAGGCAGTAACGGCTGCTCGCGGCCCGATTACGCCGACGCCTACGTCAACGGCCATCACCATCACCACCAACACCACAACAACCACCGCGGCGGTCACATGGTACCGGCCACGTTACTCATCGCCGCTAACGAAGCGGCCAACGGCGGTACCCCCAACGGATCCGTCGTACCCTTGCCATCCGGCGCCAACGGGTCGAAATTCGTCACCCACTTCAACTCACCCTCCCTCCGCATGGGCGAAACCGGCGGCGTGTGCACAATGGTCTGGGTCAACCCGGGTTCGCCCAACGGACCGGGTCCGCTTCCCACCAACGGCGACGGAGCCGACGCCCACCCGCCGCCCCCGCCACCCCACCCGGTCATGCTCCATCACGCCATCCAGCATCCCCGCTCCCTCCCGCCGCTCGACAGCGCCGTCCGGGTCAGCATCGACGGTCTGCTCAGCCTGGGTCAGGAGCAGCGCTGCACCAGTCCCACGCGCAGCCCCAGCCGACCCTACAACGGTTACGTCAACGGTCGCTGCACCTCACCGCCGCCGCCTACCGTCAACGGCGGCAAAAACAGCCCGCCCACCTCCACCAGTTCGTCCGTGGTGGTGGTGACCACCACTTCCGGTCACTCCCCCTACTCCTCTTCCTCTTCCTCCACCTCGTCCACCTCATCAGCCTCCCCGCCTCAGCAGCACCCCTCCCTCTACCAGAATCACCAGCACTACGGCGGCAGCCCACCCGCCGGCGCCCACTATAACAATACCACCCTGCACGGTTCGCCGCCCCGGCAACAACCGGACAGCAACCATCGCCCGCAGCACCACGCCCAGCACGGTCCGCTCAACATGGAGAGGCTGTGGGCCAGCGAGTGTCCGCCGGCGGCGACGGGTGGGTCGGGCCTGCAGCAAAGGCCTTCGCCGCCGCCCCTGCAGTCGACGGAGCACTCGCAGCAGGCGCTTAACCTGTCCATGCCCAGCTGGGCGCGGCAGACGGGAGAGGCGCTCAGCACCTCGCCCACCTCCTCCAGCTCGTCGGGCCAGCTGGCCCTACCCTCGTCCAGCGGTAGTTCGGGCCACGGAGGGAAGGTGGGGCCAGGCGGCAAGGAGGAGGAGGACGAGGAGGATGACCAGCCCATGATCTGCATGATCTGCGACGATAAGGCCACCGGACTGCACTACGGCATCATCACTTGCGAAGGGTAAGTCAATGTCCATGTTCAAGTAAACATTTTTTTTATCCCTTTTTTCTCTTTTTAATCCCCCTTCCATGGGGCGACCTGGTCTAGGTGTTGGACCTAGGTCGGAATCTTTAACGTGTTCCCGTGTCCCGACAACGTACAGACACGGGTTTCACGGCTTTATTTCCATTCCAAAGAAAGGTCAAAGTTTTTCCCGCCGAAAAAAAACCGAAAAATTCTGGAGGCCTTGGCGAAAACGCTCTCCACTCCTTATTGAATTTCATTGAATTGAATAACCAAGTAAAATTATTAGGTAGTCCCTGGGAGAGGGAAAGGGGGGGGGAGATAAATTTTTATCTTTATAATTTGTTCCTAAATAAACAAACTTTGTTAGGGATTCCGCGGGACTGGAGATAATTTTCGTGTTATTGTCAACAATAAATGTGTACGAACTCCCATTTGATTTAAAATCTCCTTTTAATAGATATGTCATTTAAAAAATATATACTGGATATTGTGTATATACGCACGTATAAATATTACGTACCGTATTTTATATTTTTGAAACGTATTTAACCTTGCATTTTATTTGATGTGTCGGACGCATTTTTGAAATCGAATTTTGAAAAATCGAAAAAATGATTTTTCAGTGTACAAACATGTATTTTACCTCATCGAGGAAAGCCTCGACACCAATCACATATAACAGGCCTGCTTTCTCTAAAAAATAAAATAAATGTCGTTTCCTTAATTTTACGCAGGTGCAAGGGATTCTTCAAGCGTACGGTGCAGAACAAGCGCGTGTACACGTGCGTGGCGGACGGCAACTGCGAGATCACGAAAGCCCAACGCAACCGCTGTCAGTACTGTCGCTTTCAGAAGTGCCTGCGCCAAGGAATGGTGTTAGCAGGTAAGTAGGGCCATTGGTACACGGGCACACACTCGCGCCAATGAAGGAAGCTCAAATTGGGTCACAGATTATGTCTTTTTTTGCCTCAATTTACAGCGACAAAATGTTAAGTGAAAATGGAGATTAGGATCAATTTCTAGGGTTTGGAAAAAATATATAGACAAACTACTTTCAGAACATAATACTGTGGTGGTAGCAATACTGTTTTTGTATTCTCCGGCGCTGTACCGGACATTTTATTATAATGAAAATGGAGACGTTTCATGAGAAGGAAAATGGAATTTGACGCAAATTCTAATACATCTAAGATTATTAATAAATTCGAGAGTTGTAAATAATTTCAATTCTTAATTTCTAAATTCTATGTTCCATTCTATTGAGGATTGAAGGAATATATTATTAAGGAAGGACGGTGATTTCAAAAAAAAAAAAAAAAAAAAAAGGAATGAAATTGACTACAAAACACACGGCACAAATATTTATGAACGTATCGATATAAATATCGATACTTGTTACTCATTATACTCAAATCATAAAATGATTTATGATTTGAGTATAATGAGTAACAAGTAATAATCCTCGATAAACATCAGTAGCAGTTTCACAGTAATCTACTGTGAAGTGATTTCATATGTAAATATCGATATATCCATCAGTTTAATTCTGGGAAGAATAGCATTCCGTTGTCAGTTACGAAAACTGAAAACTCAATGCTAATATTTGTGAAAACTTTTATTTCTCGATGTTGAGTTTAATCAAAAGAATCGCAATTTCAAAACTTTCTGATATTAAATTAAAATTGTGGGAGCACGCCGAGATAAATGTTCGATCTCGATTTACTGCTAAAAATGTGCCCCTCTACGATTGCTCAAACGATTACAGGGGTACAGAATATCCTGTTGTGATATTTACTGTAGTGATGACTATCATTAATTTTCATTAAAAAAGTAGCAAATCAACTTTCATTTTTTAAATATAAAATATTTTTATAAATGAAAGATTATTTGTTATTTATTGATATGGACTAAAAAAAACCTATTTTGCTTGTGTAAGAAGTCAAAATTCGAGTCAACTGTCTAGAAATGTTGCAAGCAATGTTTTATTTGCCATTACGAAACGTTTCCAATTGTAATTTGTTCATGTCATTTTCCAGCTGTCAGAGAAGACCGCATGCCAGGAGGACGCAATTCCGGGGCTGTGTACAATCTTTACAAGGTAAAAATAGATTTTCGGACATTCTCTCCTATCATCATCGCGATAAAAAGTTAAAATGTCATTCTCGATAACTATTGTACTTTCGTTTCGCGAATGTAAGTAATTTGCTCCCTTGGCCATTTCTGAAATTATATTCATTTCGATTGCCGTTCATCTCATTTGTAGAAATGTTTTCCCTTCATTTTTTTAAAAAAACAAAAATATTGATATGAATGGAAAAAAAAATTGCTGGATATTGGTAAACTCGCTTATTTCATCTTTATGTGTTCTTTGTCTGTTGTATCAGTTTCAATTTTTGTGATCGTCAGATTTACAAGAGGGAAAAAAGTGTTCCGGGAACAGCTCCGAAATAAAAAAAACAATTTCAAAATTGCGAATGAACAAATATTAAACCTTCGCCAACGCCCTAAATTTGGAAAAAAAATTAGAAATTAAATTACCTTAAATTATAATTTATTTCAATTAAATTACCACAAATATTTAAAACGACTCATGGTTCAATGTTCGCGTTTCCTCGCTTACCAAAGCTATGATTGATATTATATCAAAGGTCAACAAAGTTATGATTGATATTAGAAAAAAATATATATTATAAATGCCAAACTATTCCTGAATTGTTAAAAAAATATATTAGAAAATTATGCCGTGCCGTTTTAATTGCGCCGTGTTCTACCAGACTCTGTTCGTCTTTTATTTCGAAACTAACCCTGGAACACTTGTTTCCTTACTTGCTTTGATTATACACGTCCTATCTCGTCGGCGTCCGAGACGTCTTCGCTGCTCTTACGCAGATTAACAACGTCCCAATTTTAAACTCCACCTCTAACATTTTTGTCTCTCGTTCCTCTCTTTTTCCGGGGGAATCTCCCAATCTCGGCCGAACCGCCGACTCGCCATCCCGCACTCGTTCGTCATACCCCCCAAAACCAACACACAAAAAGGTCAAGTACAAGAAACACAAGAAGAGTCAAAAGAACGGCCAGAACAAGCAGAAGTCCAACTCGGCCTCCTCCCAGCACCATCTCCTCAACAGCAACAACAACCATCACCACCACGCCAACAACAACAACAACCACCACAATAACCACTACCACAACAACAGCCTGCTCCACGTGGCGCCCCACGCGGGCCTCCTCAACGGCACGGGCAGCGCCGACCTGGTGGCCGTGGCCGTCAGCAGCGGCCAGATCCTCAAGACGGCCCTCACCAACCCGGCAGAGGTCCTCCACCTCCGCGGCTCCGGCCACCGACCGGAAGGCGTCACCAGCTCGGCGCGCATCTTCGATCGACCCAACCGAATGAGCTTCGAACAGGCCAGAACCATCATTGGACAGCTGGTGGACTGCGACGATTTCGAGGACATTGCCACCCTGAAGAACATGGACGAGATGTTGGACAACAAGGCTGAACTGTCGCAGAAGCTGTGTCAGATGGGCGACAACATTGTCTACAAGCTGGTTCAGTGGACCAAGCGGCTGCCCTTCTACGATGAGCTGCCGGTGGCTGTCCACACTCAGCTGCTCACCCATAAGTGGCACGAGCTCCTGGTGCTTACCACGACAGCCTATCAGGCTATTCATGGTCGCAATAGCAATGGGAGTGTGGTGAACGATAGGTCGCTGGTGCCGTACGGTGCCATGCCGATGGATAATCCCGATACGGACTTTACGCGGGAGGTGTCCAGTAACCTGCTACGGCTGCAGGCCTGTCTGACCACCATGATGAACCGACCCATCACGGTGGACGAGTTGCGGACCGAGGTGGGCACCATGGTGGAAAAGATCACCCACGTCATCATTATGTTTCGTCGATTGAAACTCAGCATGGAGGAGTACATCTGCCTCAAGGTCATCACCATGCTCAACCAGGGTAGGTCAAATGTGAAGACTGACAATCAAATGCAGACAAATGAAAGAAAAAATATCCGAGACCATCAAGGATGTGAAACGGCAACATTCGGATAATTAATGTGTATTATTTATGTACACATATTATCACAAACATTATGATACAATTCAATTTATGACTAGTTTGTTATAATTAGCTTAATATTATTTTTTTTACAATGTTTTATTATTTTCAAGCGTGTGTTTTTTTCAGAATCTAGATACATTTTGCTTTTGCTTTTTGAAGTGATGGAAATATCCAAAATTCCATAATTCTCAACAATTGTAATTGTAAATAGAATTTTTAACGAACGAAAATCATTTTTTTATGTTTGAATGATAAGTGTAATATTTAATATTTAAAGATTACAGTAAAAGGAACGAACCAAAAGTTCATTTCATAGTAAAAGAAATCTAGGTGTTCCAAATTCATCAGTAATGGAGCCCGTTCCTAAGAACGGAACTTTTCCGTTCCTTTCCTATCCAACATTGAGTGTCACCAGCATGAAGTTATCCGAGATTTTTCTGACAAAAGGAATGCACTTGTGCCACAACAGTACTAATGATCGTGTCCTCCTTTTTTTTCCCCGGCAGAAGATTTCCAGCCACACAAGGAGCTGGGCATCATTCAGGACCGGTACGTGTGCGCCCTCCGGGCCTACACCGAGAACTGTTACCCCAACCAGCCGAACCGATTCCGGGACATCATCATCCGTCTGCCCGAGATGCAATCGGCCGCCGCCTTACTGCTGCAGAGCAAGATGTTCTACGTTCCATTCCTCCTCAACTCGACCATTCAGAGATAGTGGCACGTCCCCATCCCAACCCCCCACCACGTACCCACTCTGAACATGTAAAGACACGTTCGTCGGTCTTTTTTCGGTGATGATGATGACCGCATGCACACGGGCTGATTAAAAGCCACCTCCACAGCTACCGATAAAAAGATTCCCCAACATTTGGCGCCATTTTTCGTCCACGGCCGCCATCTTTGTTTTTATCCCGGTAGTCGCAGGGCATCGCAAAAAACCTGGAAGCAGTCCGGGGTTGACAAGGCGCCACCCCCGACACCGGAAGTAGCTAGAACCGGATGTAGTAGAACCGGAAGTAGTTTAACCGGAAGTGCCGATACCAGTTGGATTTATTGACTGGTGATTCAACCTGGAATCTGAGGCGAACGTCCGCCAGGTGGCGCTTATCTCCCCAAAGCTCGGGTTTTTTTTAAAGAAACAGCACGGAGATCTACAGATCCCGGTAGAGGGAGCTGGGGAGTAAGCGTCCCGGGACGTTGGCGCCCTGTGCAGCGCACGACTTTTTACACCCCCTCACTGCCATTCGCGCATTTTGATGATATTTTTACTTCGTCCGTTGGATTGTTAGTGATGTTGATGATGATGACCCTCGTCCATCGATTCGTGCGTCTTAATTTTTTTTTCCCTCCGATACCTACAGGTGGGAGACGGGGACGCACGAATCCCACGGGACAAATTTGGTGATATACATATTATATATATATAGCATAGACGTATAACCGCGTAGCGGATCAACAGAGAGGAGACAGAAAAAAAAAACAATTTATAATAATTATGTCGTTGTTTATGATGGATGGATGGATGGAACGCGCAGTTTTAGAAAGTTGAAGACGTCGTGCTTTCTTTGTTTTTCGGATTTAAGAAAAATAAGAAGCGAGTTAGAAGAAACTTTAAAAAAAAAGTATCCATTTTATAGGCTTTATATGACGGGTCGTTTCGATCGATTCGACGCTTGGGGTCGCTGAAGTACGAAGTAGTTACGGTGGGTTTTTTTATAAGAAAAAAGTTCAAAAAATTTAAATAAATATATATTTCAAAAAAAAAAAAAAAAAAAAAATGTGCTGCATACTGTTACTGTATAAATATATATTATATATATATATATCATGTCTATACACTATACCGCGCGAGTCACCGTTTTTTATTGTTGTTTTTTAAATAATTTTTTTTTTTCATTTGTGATACGAAAAAAGGACGGGGGTGTTGAGTTAACTTTGCACCATGAGGCTAGACCTAGGGGGTTTCCCCGTGTTGAACCAGCATTTCTTTTTTTTTATGTGACCCTTCCCTTTCCCCCCAATCCCAACCCCCCCTTATATGTGGATCCTTGATGGCCTATCGTATATATGGACACTTTAGATTTTTGTACAGTAAAGGCGAGCTATACAGTGTTGATTGAACCTCGTTTGTGGTTTTTTTTTTAATTCCTCTTAGAAAATTGAATTATCTTGTGTGTGTGTTTTTATTTCCGAGATGAGAGCTACTGCAATTTACTGTGTGATTGCCGTCAATAAATTATTTGAATCGATTTGTTACTCGCGATAAAGGCGAGTGTTAAACCCTTCGTTTATCGATATCGATATCGATATCTACTATGAGTATTGTAAGGTTGCGGAGAAAATAGCTTACTTTTTTCACCGAGCACCATACTTGTAAAATAATTAAACTCAATATGCCTCGAAATCGAAAACCTATGCATATATGACCGCCATACTGCTATTTAATTAACCGCGAAATTGTGGCAACTTCTCAAATCCCACAAAGCACAAAACCTTTTTTAAAAACTCGATATTTCTGAGTTTAAAATCTCTTTACAAAGTATTTTCGTTTGTAATATATGTCAACTGCCAACTGAATGAAATATAATTTTTCCTGCGGGTAAAAAATACGTGGGTGAGTTGTGGGTGGTATTTCAGAAGTTTCACAATTTTCGCAGTTGGTTAAATATCAGTTAGGCGATTATCTGTATAATCTTTCGATTTCGCAGCATATTGAGTTTAAATGTTTGGTCATAGGGTATGGTACGTAGTTCATTGTTTCTTTTAGCCTATACATACATGTATAAGGAAATTATTGTTCAAACTAGCCACGGTGTCTTCTATTTTGCGACGAATTTTGATAATAGATTTTTGATAATTTGTAGTGGGGAACCCATAAATAGGCATTGCCCTTGACTATGGGTAAATTATGTGGTAAAATGTCAATTGATTTGTATGAAATTTTGTAACGAGTATTACGAAAGTATTAATGGGAGAAACGAGCTATCCTTTCAAACTAGAGGCTATTTTATTGGTTGACATTAATTTTAATTGGCCGCAACTTAAATCTAAAACATTGATTAGAATATAAATAATCTTAACGCCAAATTATATAGCAATTGACTTTTTAAAAGTCCTTGCTCTATCCACATATTTTTAATTAACGATGTCTGAAAATAAACGTATTCTATGAAACATATGAAACATTTCTATGTATTCAATTAACGGCATATTATTTCTGATACCAGATTTTTAATAATTTTGCGTAATTGTCGAATACTATTTGAAGTTCGTCGCAAAATATTAGATACAATAATTGGCAGTGATGAACGATACAGATGTTTTACTTTTTTACTATTTCGGAAACAAAATTCTAAATTGATTAATTTTGTGACGACGTCATTTGAATTTTTGTAAAACCGATTTCGATTTCTAAAAATATATATATTTCATATGCTCTTCTAGTGTATCTCGTGGCAGTTTGCATTTTGCAAAAAAAAAGCTCGATTCATTGCAAACGGACACATTTTTCAAGTTTGAACGCACCCTGTATCCTGTTATGCGACTTTTTTGCGACACACCCTGTATAAAGTATTTCCTGTCGTGACTCTCTTTTTCCGACGACTCTTGTACAATTTATTATTATTTTATTTTGCAGTAAAAGAGAAAAAAAACAGTTTGTACAATATATAAATAAATTGCACATAATTATGGATAATAGATTTATAAGCGAGTGTTCACTTGCTGCTAGAGGTTTGCTATTTATTCCGGCAGATGGCGCTACAGATGTCCATTTTTTTCAAAGTTCATTATTTGGCAGGTTATTTTCATGCATTGTTAACTCACACAATAAAGATTCTTGAACCGGTGATTTAAATAACTCGATGTGGTTGCATTTATTTATTCAATCGACAATATTATCTCAAAACTCGCTGGTAGTAACTTGGATATCGTGACGCGAACATTGATTTTGTGACATTGATAGTTAAGAAAAGTTATAAAAGTGCTACATACGTTAATGCATTTTTAATATAAAAAAATATATTTAACCGAAAAAAAAATTTCAAATTTTTCATTGGCCAGATTTATATGCACACAATTGCTAATAAAATATCAATAATTTGGGGGACAATTTAACCAAAACCAGTTATAACATTTGGAATTTTTCTCATTATGAGGATTTAGCATCTCATTGGCATGGATTCACCCAGTTTCTGAAATTGAATTACCTCAATTTCATTGAGTGTCGTCATCCAACGTAAATTACGGTGATTTGTGTGCCTGCAATTTTGTGACCAATAACAAAATGGAAGGAAAAATATATTTTCGATGAAACCTATTTTTATATATTAACAATGCATCACTAATGCTACATTTAAAGTTTGATAAAGGTGCATAATTTATTTGTCCTTCTAAAACACTTTGAATATGGGCAATGTCTAAAGAAAAAGTGTGGTGAGTCACTTATTGTGAACAGTACTGTATTACCCAAGCAACACGAAGGGTACAGAATCTCCTGCAGTGATATTCACTCAGTGAGGGGACTTTCCCCACAAAAAAATATATATGTGAGGAGCACATTTTCGCTAGTACCCCAGGAACGAATAAACGAGAACATGCGCCGGGAATCGAACCCGGGACCGTCCGTACTGCAGTCGGTTGCAATACCCGCTGACCATTCTGGGCGTACAAATTGGTTTAGTGTTTTTGACATTTAATTATACCAATTTATGCATTTACATAATTCGTTGATCTTTTATTTTTTAAATAATTATATTAGGGTTTGCAATTTTATTTCGTTTTTGCCTAATTTGCTTGTCAACATCTAATTTCTAAAAATATTAAATACACTTTTGTTTAAAAAATAAACTGCAAAGAAAAATGTGACGTAGAACTTTGCACTATAAAATGTTCATCTCCTTTAACACTTTCGTTAATTTAAATGCCTGATAAATGAGTGAAAGTGTGTAATTAATTCGACATTCAACTCTAGATGATAATACACCTTTACAAATCTAATTTCTAATTTCAAAACCTTATCACAAAATATACACACAATCCCTTTCACCTCCCTAAACGTAATCAAACGAAATTAAGACAACCACAAACTGTGTAAGATAAAAAACCGCATTTTTTAAACTACACTTGAATGTTGCAGGACACAACTCGATATAAGAAAAACTGAAGATGAATTTCTTTATTACTTTGATCTATCATGAAAAATATACCAAAATTAGTCGTAACATATTTCTTTTCAACATTTAGAAATTTGGTTAGTAATACAGAATTGTGTGCTTTGGAACAAAAGCATGAATTATTCGGCACTTAAAATAATTACATGGCGATAAAAAATTACTTTTAATGTCTTTGTATGTTGCTTCCCATATGGAGATCCACATTTTTCCCCAGCATAAAAATAGCGTTTGTTTTATATGCAAGACCGGTTTTGGCTCGTAAAAACTAATAGAAGTTGGGCTTGCCCACGAGCTGCTCTAAAAGATTAGAAACAGCAGTCGTGCACAAGAGATATAAATAACTACAGTTGTTTCGCTTCGCCGTGATAACGGTACGTCACGGAACTAGGAAGAAACTGATAAAATCCAGTTTTCGGTTTAGTGTACCTTTTTAAAATCTACTCTATAAAACTGATGAAATCCAGTAAGCAGAGAATTAAAAAAAAAAAAAAAATAAATAAAGTAACATATACTTAGATTTTCCATTTATAATTGCAGTAAATCAAAAAACTGTTAGGTTAAATTGTTTATATCGTTAAAACAAACGATAAACCCCAGTCCTGTTCTAGATTTATCGTTTGTTTTAATTTTAATTGAATACGACATTTTGCACTGTATATAGGTCTGCTTCACGAATGGCGTTAAGGCTCATGCTTGTGATCATTCGTGGTAGATTTGTGTACAACTCGCGTGTTTATGTCGTCAATGGTATCTCTTTTAGATAACCTTCTGATACTGCCATGAACATCTTTGCAGGAATTTAAAATAAAACCAGTTAAATATTCTGAAAAAACGCAATGCAAAATTGAGACTAACAATACGTTTGATGAGTTGGATACTCAAATTATTCATAAAAAATAAAATACATCATATAAAATATGTATTCTGCCATCATTTGATATCAGAAATATTCAGTCTCATATTGTACTTCAATCTTCTTTACAATTGTTAAAACACATGATGACACTCGAATGACATCACTGAGGTCCATCACGTAAGAACGTCCAGTCCCATTTAGACAATAAACCACGACCAGAAACATGCAAATTGGACATTAAATATTACTAGCCTTTGGTGAACACCGTTTACGTGATCAGGCATCACGGTAAACAATAGCTTTGTAAACATTAACATGCACGACGTGTACAAAGGCACGCCATGAGCAGAACTTGTGTTATGAGAAACGTGGAACTCACGTGGGCAGCGCCAAGCGAGTTTAACCCCATGGTGCTGACCAGCAATAAACAGACTAATCTGTCACACTGGCGAGTCAACAGGAAATTGGTACTAGCAATCACGCTTCAATACGAAAAGAACTTTAGCAGGTACACAAGTAAAGGAGGAAAGCTAAATAGTTAGAAGAAAGAGACCAACCACAACAAAAAAGATGATCTACTATAGAGCATCAGACAGCTTTAGGAGAAGAGAAAAAATAAATAAAAAACAGAATATCAGTTTTTTGCAATATTTTGGCAACAACGATAGGGAGTTCCTGCAAATGATGGCACTATCATTCACTGGTTAACACAAAAAGAGTTTTACTCGCGATAGAAATGGCAGCCCTTAATCAAAAGTGTAAATGAGTGCCCTCTTGATTAGAATTGATATATTCTTAAAATCCGCTAAATACCTTGCTAAGGAACTGTTTCGTTTGAGAAAATTATTATTTCAAGGCAAGAAAATATATTGATGTCGTTCTAGTCTTGAAAAGCTTTCAAAAGCGACTGAATTAAATTATGACGATTGATTGAATAAGCTTAAATAAGACACTTGCCATAGCTGGAGATTTAAAACAAGATCAATTTGTTTCATTTTTACAGATATTCTAAGTCACCAATTTCAACTTGAATTCACAGTTTTTGAACTAATTCAACATTAAATTGTCAATGTTGCAGTAAGAACACAGTATTTTACAAGCATATTTTTATTCATATTTAATAGTCTTAACCGAGATCTGGTTAATTTACTCCGGTGTTTTCACACTAAACAATAATTCTAAATTTGATCTGTTGGAACCCTCGCTGAACATGACAATGTTAATCAAAATCAAAACGGGTTTAAACCAAGTTTAATTATCCTTGCATTGACAAAAACGTCTACACGTGATCATCAGGGGCGGAGGGGTAAGAGGACATTTTCGTATCATCATATAAATAATTGTCTTGGTCGTCCACAAACCACAATGGCAAATTATACACTCTGATCTGAATGGGTAGCATGCGCATCTGTGGTCAGCCTCACAGACAATACGGTCGACATCTGCGCACAGGACCACAACAGGTAAAACAAGATTTATGTCCTAGATTACGACCTAATTGATGTCCAGGATCGGGGAAATTTCGCTAGGCCGTTCGTGTGTCAACCGTCATTGTTTACAAAGACTCGCACGCAAGATCGATAGACCGCGTTCTTGGTTATGTCAGTAGAAAATGCCAATTTATGCTCAACGTGCGTTCCAGAATCGCCACAATCAGGAAATAAAGCAACAGTAAATTACGTAAAAAAAATTTCGATACGAAATTGTCCAAACCCGTTTTAAGAAAGAAACTCTAACGTAACCTATGGCTCACCATTCAGAAACAGATCCGCCTACTTTCTATCCAAAACACATGCCCCCTGTTTCATTTAATGACATTTCTGAATGGCGGGTCGATCCTTCCAGTTCAGATTGTGTGCTGATGCAACATTAGATAAAAGGTCAACGTGGCCGTTCCTAGTTCCTTTTCCAAAGGAACCTGGGACTTTTCCGTTCCTTCGATTAAAAAAATATTGTTTCAATTCCATGACATCACAACGTTTTGTGTAAAGATAAATAAATATTCCCACGCAATCTTTATTTTCTTCTCGAACATACGGGAACCACTTGGAAATATGCGTAAACAAATCTTAAGACCATATGTCGATTTGCGGACACAGTCGGTTCCGCTGTCAACACACTTGGGAAAATTTTACTTTTAGAAAATTAAAGGTTATGACAAAAGGAACCCTTTACACAGAAAATGGACATTGGCTTCCAGTTCCTCAAAAAAAAAACCAATTCCCTTTTCAGTTCCTACAGAAATAAAAGGAACCTAGGCTTCCTAAGTTCCTCAAAAAAGGAACCAGTTTATAGGAACGGAACTATCCCGTTCCGTTCCTACACAACACTGAATCCATACACGATAACTAAAGCTCGATTATTTTCCTTCTTGTTCAACATCCAGATTTTCTTTGTCGGAACGGCTTGCCTCTTGGTGGCGGCCATGCCCCAGCAGCAGTTCCAGCAGCAGGAGTTCCAACCCGAATTCAAGGAGCCGGACACCGCCGAGTCCCGACAGGCGGAGGAATCCGTGGCCTCGGCTAGCGGCATCGCCATCGGCGGTCCCGAGCTCGGCTACCGACTGGGTCTGGGATTGGGCGCCGTCAACGGACTGGTCAAGGCGGTGCTGGAGCGGAGGGCGGAAGAAGCCGTCGTGCAGGACGTCATGGCGGTGGCCGGAAGTGACAAGAGCTACAGCGGCAGCAGCGGCGACGGCGGCAGTAGCGCGCCCGTGGAACGCGCCGCGCCCGGTGGTGGTGGTGGCGGACTCCTGGGATCCATCGGTGGTCTCCTCAGTGGACTGTTGGGCAACGTCCTCAAGAGCTTCGTTGGTATTGGCGTGAGGCTGGGAATCAATATCAACAAGGAGTTGTACGATGCTGAAAGTGGCAAAAGCTTCGGCAGCTATGGTGGGGCCGGATACGGAAAATAATTACCGTTAATTCATATTAGTTTTGTTCTTCTCAAAATTCAAATTGTAATAATCCTAAAACATTTCCAGTCATAATCTAACAGCTCCATGACAGAAATATGTATTTAAACCATTGTCGAATGGTTAATTGGCGGAACTCAAGCGTGCTTGAATGGAGTGTACTTAAAAATTGACTTTCTCGTATGGGACATCCCGTAACTTTTCCCAAACCAGCGTTCCAGAATGGCATTCAAATATCGATATTTTCTCAAAAATTTCAACAGTGCTTGTAGTTGATGCCTTTGGGCTTCTGCAACGCGATCTGTAATTCAGGATATCGCCTGTGTTCTAGAAGTAATAACGCACCCCTAGTTCAACCATCTTTACCACGCTCAAGCAAAAGGCGCTTCGCCACAACCTGGGTGAGCAGTTTATGTACAATATTTGTTTGAATAATGTTTTACGATATTCGCCTTGAACGAGACGATAATTACAAGTAATGCAAAAATTCAAATGCAAAAGATGGATCCAGTCGAATATTCCTTTGTTTCTAGCAGGTATTTGAAAACCTTAACGAAACAGGCATAGTTATCTAAAGTGAGATACCACAAGGTTTGGTTTTTTTAAACATGGAAACAAATTCACTAGCAGTTAATTATTGAGACTGTCAGGAACTACTTCGTATTTTATTTTACGTATGACATCTCCATAGATAATAAGGAATGTGGGAAATTATACAAAATGGTTGAAGTCGGGAGAAATTGAACAGTTTTAGTGTGTATGTAAGAAATATCTTAAACACACTAAAAATGTGAAACAAACCGTTGTTGTTCAAATTGCTTTCTATATCTACAGAAAATCGCTATTATTGTTCCGTCAAATTTGATTGTATCAATCAGACGACGTGCCAATAATAATTTAAAGTTAATTACAGTGTTGGAATCTATATACTTTTTTTTATAACAATACACAAAGCACTAAACTAGAATAGAATACTCATTCAACAAAGTTATATATATTTTTTTTAATTTGAGAATGTGACCCTACTCACTCAGACACCTGATTATTATTTGTCTCTGTAGTCATAGCAATGGCATTCACTGTGCACATGTATGCTTATTTATGTAAATTTTGGTATACGACCAGAAAAGATTAATATACTCTGCACCAACTTGTGCAGTTTGTTGCCATAATAATATTTATTATTTGTTTATATTTATTTATAACGTGTGACTAAAACGAAATACTCTGTAGTGTACCTCAATTTAATAAATTATAATATTTTCTATAAAATTGTGTCCAATGCATATCTTTTATTTCATCCCCTAAAATGTGGATCGCAGTCAGTGCCCCGGATTTTTAATTGTTAGCAATCACTCAATACACACATGGATTCACGGTTGCTAGCGAATGGTTGTTATTGGAGCTGATAGTCTTTCCCTGCCAGGTAAAATTAAAAATAAATCTAGGTAAATTATTTCTATTAGTGATACATAGAGACCTAAAGAGCTTTAAGTTGCATAGGACTAGTGGCGTCATCTATGGGAAAAACTTAAAAAGATGTAAAATTACTACAAACTACAAACTTAAATAGATGTACAAATAAGATAGCTAGCTTACTGTTGGAAGATGGTTTGATTTAATTTATCAAAAAGTTAAGATCTTTTCTTATGACAATTTTCTTGAACGGTTTGCAGACATAACCACTAGATGGCGGTTCCATCGCTTCGCCCTATCTGACTAAATAAAAAAGGTATGCGAAGTGGATCGCTTTATCGCTGACTCACCAGACAGTGTGAACTCATTCTTACATGCATTTTTTCCCCCAAGAGCCCCACACTGCTGTCGAGCGCCTCTGACGGAGACGGGCTGCAACTCAAATATGGGTCGTATTTTTTGTTGCTTTTATCGTAAAGCGTGCTGCACACATATTCAATGCGACACAGCCACTTATTCGTGTTAAACACGGGTATTCCGATGTTCATACCGAACATGTTACGCATAAAATATATCCATTTTGATACTACCATTGGAGCAGCCGAAATCATATGTTAGTTTTGTAACAACGCAAACATTATTTTGGTTAATCCATGCCGAAGCATCTTTGCGATTTATTTTGCACGAATTACTCGTCATAGTAAGAGTTTGAGCACACAAGTTGTCGCAACCATGACTGACAAATTAAATTATAATTTCTTGTAATTGTAATTAACCGTTCGCTCAGTAAATGGGGTCATATACTGTCAATTGACTACTTTAAACACCAAGGGTAAAATGCGACCAGAAACGATGGCTCAGTGGGTATGGCAACATCCTACGGAGCGGACGGTCCCGTGTTCCATTCCCGGCGCAGGCTCTCGTTTATTCGACGAGCCTGGGGTACTGGTGTCACCCCTGAGC
>JAUJYS010000206.1:0-27497 GCA_033995665.1 Melogona broelemanni | reverse complement strand
TCGTCTCTTTCCCGGCGCTGCACCGGACCTCGTCCCTCTCGTTTTGTTTTGTAGACGTCCTAACCCCCTATTAATTAGATTATTTATTGTTTAGATTATTGTTGCATTTAAAAAAAATTAACTTTCTTTACTTATGTTTATGCGTTGTTGCGTGACAGCATTTCGTGTCTCGGCTCAAAAAATTATTGAACGCCTGTTGTAATTCCAGATCTATGATACACTGAAAACAATCGGGGGTTTGTACGTGTGGCTACCCAACGAAATCCCAGAAGAATTTCACTACAAGCATCATAGGCGGATACCAGACATTCTTGTATTGGCGAAAAGAGGTTACGGATTATCAGTAGTACGTGAAATAGATACTGTCAAAACTTTTGAATTAAACAGTAGTCATGACACGATGGTCATAAAATGTCCGAGTATAAATCTGAGTATAAGTAAAAATATATTTTAAATATACGTGGTCGTGCGGCGTGATACGCGGTTTTTGACTCTCTCAGTATCAGTGTGTATGTGTGCGCGCCAGACCGAAACATTTTTATTTTTTTGGTACACTTTTGGTTTCCATTTCTGCCACTAGATGGCACTGCAATTTTTTCTGGTAAATGCTGCCATTCGAAATCATTCATTTATTTGCAGTCACCCAACTGGGACAGGATTAAGTTATTTCTTTTACTGTGCTGCTAAAATAGTGTTATTTGTGCTACTGCTTTGTGAATAGTGTTATTTGTGCTACTGCTTTGTGATTGTTGGCTCTGCTGGTAACTATTATTTTAAAATATAAAAACCGAGTTCGTTGAACCGGAACGATTAAAACGTAAACGTAATTGATACGTAATTGGTAACGTAAACGTTTTGCCCTAGAAAATAAATACATTTACATTAATTTGACCTGACTTCGTCGTTGACCAGACTTGAGTCGTTGCCGACCACTGGTGAATAAAAGCTCGCCAATGTTTCTTCGACCAATTTTGTTTTCCTGACTGCAAAACTCAACAACAGATAATGGATCTGTTTTTCTAAGGTGTTTAATTAGGTTCCAAATCTGGAAGGATGTATTTTAATCTGTAATTTCTGCTGCAATTTTATGTGAATAGATATGCCAAGTTGTCACTTCCAATGCAGTTTTCACAAACAAAAAATATTATTCTTATTCTAGGTTGTTGCCAGCAAAAAGCAGAAACCATTCGTACCATTTCCTCTGCCGTTTGACGTGATGGAAGGAAATCACGGATATATTATTGACGATTTTCCCGACATGAGAGGAATCCTCTATGGCTGGGGTCCAGGTATGTGAAAAACCAGAGTTGGGCAAGCTACTTTTTAAAAGTAACCCGGTACAGTTACAGTTACTTAAAAAATGAAAGCAACTGAACAGATCCTCGTTACTTTTAAAAAGTAATGCGACCATTCCTTAGTTAATTCGATAAAAAAACATGAAAAAACCTAATTAGATAGTTAATGAAAGCGAAGCGTTTTTTTATATTTGATTACTATTTACAATAAAAACTTTCCTCGCAAGGCACGTTCAAAATTGTCTTCAGATATGCGGCCTCGATTTTCCATGAAAATATAGCAGTCAGCAGTCTTCTAACGCCACGTACTGGTTATCGTATCGTCAGAAGTTTGTCGATGCAAGCAAAGTTTTTCGGAGGGAAATATTGGGGCAGTATCGTATTGTGGGGGTAAGGCTGGCAAGTAAACGAAATTTCACTTCGATTACAGATATGATGAACGATAAAATTGTGCCAGCAGCCAGAACATTGGACGTCTATAATTTAGCAGCCCATCTACTTGGCATTAGTCCGCTAGCAAACAACGGAAGTTGGCAGGCAGTAAGAACTATGTTAAAGAATGGCGACTCCTTTAGTGCACCGTAATCGTTCTCGCTTCAATTAGGCATGTATCATATGCTCTTCATGATCATTAGACACCAGTTACCAGGATATATCATTTAAGGGCTGAATTACACTTTACGGGCAAGATAGACCGGAAAATACGGTCGACAGGGAGCGCGCGCAGCGAACGAGGAGCGGTACGCGAAAGACCGGATTTTCTAAATTCTAAATTAGTACACGGTAGTAATTTTGTACACGTGAGACTGTCTTGCCTTAAAAAAATATAACATGAAGTGACAAATCACGTGAGACTGACAGCCACATTTGTCACTTCATCTCAGTCTCACGTGATTTGTCACTTCATCTCAGTCTCACGTGATTTGTCACTTCATGTTATATTTTTTTTAAGGCAAGTCAGTCTCGCCAGTAGAAATTTACTACCGTATGCCAATTTAGAATTCAGAAAATCCGGTCTTTTGCGTACGTTCGCTCGCTGCGCGCGCTTCCTGTCCGCTCCCTGTCGACCGTATTTTCCGGTCTATCTTGCCCGTAAAGTGTAATTTAGCCCATTTGAGTTACCAGAACTAGTCAACGTTGAGATTCGTGCTGCTGAAACACAAGTGAAGTTATCTTGTAAGATGCGGATGAAAGACTATGGAATAATGCCAATGGCTAAATACTTGCATCGCCATGTTCACTAAATTTACTGCATCGATACTGATGGCGAAATACTTGTAATTTTTCAAATGTAAATTTGTTTGCTGTCTGAAAACAGTCAGTATTAAACTAGAAAATAGTCAGTATTAGAATGCAAATAGCTTGATGCGAAGTTCTTGGTGAAATTTTGAAAAACTTGGGTTCCATTTAGCTGAATGGGGCAACATTGTGAAAGGGGTGACAACAACCGTTTGAATAATAGAGAAACAATCTGAATTATACAAATAAATATTAATACATACCGAAGTTGTGGTCCACTATCGTAACACATGAGTAATTATGGAAGCTCGATTCAAAATGAAATAAAAATAAATAATTGTTTCCTGAAAATCGAATGAGTCGGTAATAAATTGGCTCACGTACGAGTACTGCCAAAAATCGATACATGATGTATTTTGACATATCCAATGTTGAATATCCGAGCGCTTAGTTGCATCGTACTAAATATAATCATCAGTGTCACAGAATTTGATCTGCTTACGCGAAAATGTTCGCATATCAATTGTGCATTAACCTGTAAATGTATATCTGCAACAAATTTTATACATGTAATAAATCTAGATCAAATAAAATGATATCTTAGATCCTCTAGTTCGTGTTTACCAGAGAGGTTTAGTCACTATCGCACTACTGACAAGTAAGACAAATAAATACTTGAGATAAAAAATTATACAAAGAAAATGTTTAGATTTTATTATCCCTCGATGAAGACAATTTGACCCGTGGACCAAAAATTTTAAATAAAGGGGGAAGAAATCACAAATTCAACACATTTGACATCCACACTGTTTTCAATAGAAAACGCTGTACATCTGAATTATTCAGTAATAAAAAATAGTAGATGAAAATGCTGTACAGATACTTATAAACAAATTGCAATCGAAGTGGTATCACTACGCCCTACATGACCCGAGTATTAAAAGCTAAACACAGATTCTGGAAAACACGTATAATTCAGTATCAACTTGTATTTTTTTTGGCTACATTGCGATTTTTGAGTCTACACAAGATGAGCTAATGTTGTCCAGCTTGGAACATTTAAGTCAAGTGAACGTAGTGAATATACAGAGTTATACAGGGTGAGTCACATTGCAGTTGACCATTAATTTTGCATAGTCGCATGCATTAATTATTACAACAATAGAGAACGAATCCGAAAGAACTAATCCTGAAAAATAAATAAATCGAAAGAACGAACCGGATGTGTATTACAATATAATATTCAAAGATTTAGGAGGGTTTGACGATAACACGTGATAAAAAACGTGGCAAAAGAATTAGCAGATGAAAAAGGCAATTTAGCATACATGTATGTTATCCAAACAAATATGTTGAATTATTACTTGAATTAGTTTAATAAAACGTGTGGGTCACTTCTAAAACTTGGAAACACTACAGGTATAATCAGATATAAACATTATTGAAAAAAAAACATACTGTATAATCATGTTTATCACATTTACCGATTATCGTTATATCCTAGTCAGGTAAAGTAAAACAGCATAGAATAGTTGCTGTTTTTGCCACATTTTCAGTCGCATGTGATAATCAAATCCTTGGATATTATATTAAAAAAGTATATTATATGATTAATAACGCTTGAGAGGTTACTGAGGTAAATAAATCAATGATATGCATAAAACAAGTATGGAGGAAATATTGGAACAGGAGACGATTACTTGTTGTAAATAATGACGCAGGCAGGTGCATTTGGTATGCAAAACCAATGTAGAAAACTTGCAATGTGGGCTCGGTTAGATCATTTATACTTGTCGATGGAACACTAGAGTACTTTTTTCAACATGTGCTGGCATTTCAAAGTGGTATACATTTCATTTACAAAACTGGGAGTTTTCAATAATATACAATATATGAGCATGACATATAGATGTTGCAACCACAAAATTTGGCAATTTGTTAAAACATCTCACTAAAAGGAAAAGCCCAAATTAATTTTTTTGAAGGTTTTTTAAGTCGTTTTTTTATTAAATACTGAGCCAAGTTCGGCATCGCTCTAAAATGATTCTGACAATCTTTCAACGAAATTAAACTATTCTTCAATAATCGATTTCTGTCATTAATTTTGTTGATGAAAATTAACACATACATTGCATACTGCCGGCAATTGAGAAAATTAAATAAAAAATAAAGGAATTCACTTTTGTATGTCCACTGGCAAGCTCTCGTGATTAAAATATCCCATGCTTAATGGCACAAGTACATTATTCGTTCGTAAATAAACAAATATGAATTGAAATATTTGAATTACGTCTGAATGGTAAACTAGATAGTGAAAAATAGGTGCAGGTTAGTCGCTTTGGTTTCAAAGCGACACGGATTTTGCCAAAGTCGCACCCCAACAAGTCAATGGATATTACGTTATTAGGAAAGCACCTCATTATGTTGAAGCCAACCGCAACTTGTGATGCAAGGTGGATTGTCTGTCGTTTAGAACAAAATAAAGCTGTTAAACTAAAAAACATTTCAATTATAAAAAATGTATTGAGTTGATTGCTTTCAGATAATTGGAATACTCGTACAGCAGTGATATACGACGCAGACCCTAAAAAATACTGAAGTTTTTCGCCAATCCATTTTAAATATAACCCAATTATCAAACTAAATAAAATGTTCACTAAACCGTGCAAATTGCATAACTGAGAAAGAAAAAGGAATGCAATCTGAGTTAAAGATTAAAGTTAAAGGTTAGCACCATTAAAGTACGTATTAGTCAAATCGGTATTTTCAAATTTATTGTTCAGGCATGTTTATATAGTCTCGAAATTATGGCGGTGAAAATATCCAGTTTTTTCTTCAAAGATAAACCGAAATTATTGCTTTCAATGAACCTCAGCGCAAGTATACATGTATTTGCTGCTAATTCCTTGCTTCTAAAACACCCTTTATTTTGGCTCTATCATTTGACAGCGGTCACAAAAAAAATGAACTGTAACATTGGATAGGAAATTCCGAGATTTTTAATTCTGCTTGCTATGTAAATCGAGAAGAATTTTTCCAGTCATAGTCTTTAAGTCATTTATGTTTTTTTTTATTCCTAGCATTTCTCGCCTAGTCTTGACAATACACAACTTTTGGATAGATTAATATAATTAAAACTCATAATGCTACAACCTGAAAAACTAGTGAATTGTAGGCCTACCATTTAATTTTCTCCGACAATGATTCACACGTCTCAGGCTCCTCCTCTCTCATGCCCACCTGCATTTCTGTCACGAGAAAATTAAATGTGTTTCTCCGAAATCATTCAGGATAGATTAAAGCCGAAAAAGACTCAAAATAGATTCAAAGGGTGAACTGGAGAACTGCAATTCTGACAACCGTTTTTTATGAAACCCCTTTTGTTAAAACAAATACTCCCATTAAAAAATTAAATTTTCAAAGTGCTCTTTAAAACTTATAAAAAACATATTTTAAAAAACAAAAACATTAAAGCATAGTTGATCAATAAAAGAATTGTTAATATTTTTCGTTGTTGAACTATCAAAGAACTCAAGACATTTCTTGAGTTCTTTGATAGTTCCTTGTGTTTGAGAAATCTTGAGAAATCTTGAGAAATCTTAACTCTTAATTCGCCACGATTTACAGTGCAAGCAGTGTTCTGGAGAGGTGAGAGAATCGTACAGAATCCAATTTACAAATGTTCGAACATTGCAGACCCACTTCCTTAGTTCATCTCTGGCGCAGTATTTGGGCTGCGGACGTGACATTCGCTTTTCCCCGTATTGGTACCACCCCACCTCACCCGCCAACTATACAAGGAGTATTGCGAGAATTTTCTTTACCCCGGCACGATCGATCAGTCATCATCCATACTCGACGAGTCGCTGTCACAGTCCAGGTGCAAGCGGGAGGCTGAGTCGATGTGGGCGCCGGGAGAGGAGATGTCGTCGTCGTCCTCATCCAGGTCCAGATCGCCGTTCTGAGATTCCGTTCCCACCGAACTGTCCAGTTGGTGACCCGTGGTCGAACTGATGTCGTTCTCTGTAACAAGAATTTGTATCAGTGGTTGCACAATTGAAGAATCCAGTGTGGTTATTTAAGGTACCCGCAATATGTCAGCCAGACAGGCCCATGACTTCGAAATATTTCCAATTGGTGCCAGGCAGACCCATGATTTCAGAATATTTCCAATTGATGTCCGACAGACCCATGATTTCCGAATATTTCCAATTGATGTCCGACAGACCCATGATTTCCGAATATTTCCAATTTATATTTAAATTACTGTAGTGCTTGTTTATTGGAATTTTGTTAATGCAATTGGTGTCAGGCAGGCCCATGATTTCAGAATATTTCCAATTTGGTGAAATTTTAATATTGTGGAAAATACGATTAAATTAACGATTTTCCCTCGAAAAATATTTTTGTGCTGTATTTACCAGGTACACAAAATACATGTATCAAAGCGCATTGAAATGCTAATATGCGATATATATCCAATTATTCATTCATTTCCAATTTTTGAATTGGAAATAATTTGTTTGTGCTGTATTCACACAAGTTTTTTTTAATTGTAAATTTTGGTTCAATAGTACTGCAACAGTTTCCAAAGCCTATTATAAATATGATCATGTTAAAGAAGACCGTCACAAATAAAATAGTTAGTACTAACCAACAAGAGTGAAATTTTAAGGGTTACTCTAGAATTTCTTAATTTGACAATGATTTCTCACTTCTTTGAAAATGGGGACACGGGATAATTGGAATACGGGATTAAAAAAACAGATACCTTTAGCTGAGTTAGATTTATCCGAATCTTTCAACAAGTTTTGAGGTAGCTGTGGTTGGAGATTCGCTATGTTGTCTGGCCAAAACCTTTGGATGGGCCTGGACGTCTGGGTTTTGGCTTTCTTGGCCTTGTGACTGGTGTCGGGATTGCTAGCATCTAGCATGGGCTGAAGAATCCTTCTCCTTGCATTAATAAACCTATATTTGGATCAAGGTGAGCCAACGGTTAAACAATAACATACGCACCAATACAGTGTACAAAAAAAAATTCCATTGAATTTTGTATAAACAAACTCATAGCCCTCAATGGGGGTAATCTGTGATATGTGTACGCATATGTGGATGCACTCACCAATTATTGACTTGTAACAACGTGAGATTAGTTTCTCCTGCTATTTGCCGTTTTTCATCTTCGGTTGGATATGGATGCTGAAAAAAATAAATTCCTTTTATTTATTTTCTCAAAACACAATGTTTTTTTAAAATTAATACTGTGCCACACTTGGCGTCACTTACCACAATATGCTGAAACAGCCACGACCTCATAATACTGGTTGCTAACTTTGGTAGGACGCCCCTTTTCTGCTTCTTGGAGCCCATCATATCATCGTCCTCGTCCTGCGAGGTCGGTGAGTTCGGCACTAGATAGTTTCAATCGTAATTAGTCATAGATAATAGAAAATTCTGAGCAGAAGAGCCAAGGCCAGATGAAAAGTCACGTATAATAATAGAACTGGTTTAAACTTTGTATTCTAGCGAGACAGTGTTTATGGTGCAAATTAATTGCTAATTCAAGTATATCCGACCCTGATGGATTTTGTTAAAACAGATTGTTTATTTAGGGATAAACTGAATTTTCATCCATTGTCATATGGATGGCTCATTATATGAATATTGGGGAAATTTAGAACGTCTAAATTATAATAAAATCTATAAAGAGTTCGCCATTCTGATCGTCTGTTTGATGCCGTCTTATCCCAAAATAAATTCAACATTGCTCAGCATACGATAACTATGCCGCAATATCAGGTGGAGCAATAAGCACTTTTGCGGGGTAGGGAGGAACGGAACGGATATGTTCCGTTGTTGAGTAACTTAGGAACGCCTAGGTTCCTTTTCCTAGGAAAGAACGTTAGGAACGGTTTCGTTTCTCTTTTAAGGAACTGGAAAAGAAGTTCCCTTTCAGTGTACAGGGTTCCTTTTGCCATAACTTTCAATTTTATACGAGCACAATTTTCCAAAGTGTTTATCATGAAACGTTTTGTGAACATTACACCATTCGTGATATTTTTCGAAATAAATTTTACTCGAAGGAACGGAAAAGGAACGGAAAAGTTCCAGCTTCCTTTTTTGAATAGGAACAAGATGCGTGGCAACAGGTCGTACTAAACCCCCCATAGTGGATCAGGATCGCGAGCTAAAAACTTAACACTTGTCAAACTACACGTAAGTGAATGGAAGGAGTTTCCTCATGTCAAACCTGCGGGTAGGATGGGCCTGTCGTGCAGCAGGGGCGTGGTGCCTGTGGTGCCGGTGGTTCCAATCTGTGACAAAGGGGTACTGCCGTGAATCACGTGCTGTGGATGTGTGACCGTTGCCGTAGCGGCCGGTGGTGTGCTCGGTATCTTTGGTCGGGACAGAGACACAACAAGGGTGGCACGACTTAGCACGCACACGGCACACCGAGCGGAGAGGGGGAGGGGGTCTGCATGCACCCAGGGGGAAACCAAACGAACCAATATGTGCGAAAAAGTTTCATCCCACCACCGCCAACACCACCCACCAATTAAGCATTAAGCAAAGTCTATCTAATTTTTTTGTAGTCAAGCAATAACGCTTGTAAATATTCAAAGAATCCTTTAACAAAACTAATAATAATTATTATGATAAGCAATAAATATATAAAAAATAATAATTCAATAAGTATAGTCAAAATAGTCCTGCCAAAGCATTTAATTGTACGCGGGCAGATTGAAAAGTAGTAGCAATTATTTAACAACTTTGGAACAGTTACCACGAGCCATTTAAATTTTTTTGCATGTGTTAAAGATTGTTCATTTGAATGCAAGATCACGGTAGTCCTTACAAAAAGAAGGAAACCAGTTATTTGAAGAAAAAAACCGTTCAGATTACAAGAGATAACAAAAGTAATTCAACTTTGTGGAAACAAATAAATCGTAAAAGAAGTATATTTAGAGAAAAGAAATAGGCTAAGTTTAGAAGATTGGGAAACAGAAAAAAATCTGGGAGATCGTTAATTATCAGACCCATTAAACAAAGGATAAAAATTAAATAACAATATAAGAAAAACTGAAAAAAACGAGTAAGTTAGGAAAATCACGACAACCCAGTAAAACAAAAGTGCTCGATAACCGAAATAAGGTTCTAGGTCAATCAATGGATTCCAACCAATTGAGCTCTTGGTAGAACTTGTCCTTACAGCCTAATTGCCAAATAAATATGTACGGCAGCAAACATTTGACATAATATTTACGACCATCAACGTAGTACCCCAATCTTTTGTTTGCGCCACTGCAAACACACACCTGACGTAATAGGGGAGGGAGACCACGTGTTTGTTTTTGTCGATATCGTTTTTGTTTGCTCACCTGGATCGGTTGTGCCACAATTCCTTGCGGCGTCTGCACCATCTGATAGACTGTGCCGCCCGAGACGATCTGGCCCGGCTGCAGCGTGGACATGGTTACCGCCGGCTGCACGCTGGGCTGGATGACGACGTTGCTGATGGCGCTGGCCGAATTATTGACTACCTGCAACAGGGGACATAAATGACGATAAAAAAAATTAATGGCGGGCGTTAAATCGAAACGGCAGGTCGCGCTTATGGACAAGAATATCCGAAATTTCGTATCTGGCATATTTTAGTTCTTAATGACTGAAGCAGTATTGCAATATCTACAGTTGACTGAGGGGCACACAGATGCGAAATATCCCCTCACGGTAGGTTATATCGCGTTCGATTAAGTTCTTCAAACCGGAACTCAGTTTCAACTTTTATTATGTTAAACACGTTTTTTCCTACGTCTGATTTTCTATCCCCTTGTTCACTAAACTGTGCTCCGCGGAGCCCTTAGGGTTCCGCGTGCCGTTCCTAAACTGGCTACCAATGAGCCCGGGCGAAAAATGTTGCCCAGGAGTCCTTTTTGGGGGCCCATTTTTTTTTTAGGGGGGGGGGGGCTGTCGGGTATGTTTTTGGGGGGGCCCGGTCCGTCATAGCCAGTCCGCACCTACTTAAGGGGCTCCGTCATTGAAATTGGTTCTAAAAAAGGCTCTGCGAGTCAAAAAGTTTGGGAAAGCAGTGTTCTATTCAAATAGTTTTAAATTGGTAGTCGCAAATTTGACATTCACCGCAATTTTAGGGTCTGTTTTCTGATTTATTATTAATTGAAAATGTCAGATATTTTCAAATGAAATCATAACAGGTACATTATTTTTAAAACTATTTTATTTTATATATAGAAATAACGAATATTAACGATAGCTTAATTGCAATTAATGAGTCGAATTTAATATCTAAGACCAACAACAATCATTTCACGATCTTACATTGCGTGCACTGATATTTAAAGAAATGCTTACTTGAACATGTTGCATGACTTGCGAAGACAACGAGTGGGAAGAACTAGAGTTTCGTGAGTCCGAATCACTGCTGGGCGACGAATTATTGTACGAGGGATAATCACTTCTTAACAGGTTCTCACTTTGCATTTTGTTTTTAAGACACGTTATATATCGTGTGCAGAAATCCTTGCATAGCTCTTGCACTTTTTCCAACTCCAGCAAATGTATTCGTAACACCTGTATTGCTTTGACCATCTGAATGGGGTAAAAATATAATAATTTTTCATTAGGATAACTTGTCTATACTTACTTGTCTGAAAAAGTAGATACAGACTTTATTAAAAAGTTGCTCTCTTAAGCCAGTGGGCAAACATACCAAGCCATCCACTTCTGGGTCGTCGCTAAAAAATGGTTTTCGGTCCTGCTCCTGATGCTGCACGAACGCTTGAATGTCCACGTCGAAACTTTCCGACGACGGGCATTCGGCGCTCTGTGTGGCCAGCTCACATTTCTCAAACAGGAGCGCCAGGAGTGGAAACAGGGGATGCCTAGTAGAGAGAAACGGGGGCAAATGGGAGTCTTTATTTTTTGGTTGTGAGTAAGAGCATTGACGTGAACTCGAAATAAACAAAACTTCTGGAATGGTTAATGGATAAAAGAATCGCGTTTAGACTTACAATACAACAGTGAAATAACTAAATAACGATAAACTTTACATAGTATATAAAGCCTTTAAGAGACAAAAATATGTATTACTATATTTTTTAAACACGAACAACCCCTAATGTTGAAACGATCATTCAAGTTACACGTCTTTTAAAAAGCTAAACAAACTAAAAATAAATTTAGTTTCGAAAACAAAAATGCGCGATAGTAATCATTTATCCTTACACTATTACAAATAAGTCTTGACAACCGGTTCCATTTTTTTTTCCAATGCAAAGCATCATTAGCTCATTAGCTTTGCCAAACACATCGCGCACCACCTAGCGGACAAGTGATAGGCTTTGCGTTATTAAATCCAGATTGTCGATTAATGGCTATCCATCACCTTGCCGAAGGAATGAAGTAAACTTGTTCAGCCGGCAGGTTGCGCTAAGTGACACACAGTTCATCATTGACAGACACAAAAGGAAAGGTACGCCACCTGGCGGGCTGTATCTCCCGCAATAGGTTAACCTGGCAAAAGTTGTATACCTGTAAACGGCCCGCTTGTCCGACTCGAACTGCGCCAGGGCCTGGGGATTGGCAAACTGGATCTCACAGGCACCGGCAATCACTTGTGTCGCCGCCATGGTGACGACAGCCGCCGGCTCGGTCGTCACCGGGGCCTCCTGGAATGTGGGCGAAATGGTTTGTGGTTCACTTGATTCAGCACCAGATGGCGCTTGTTGCATAATGCGCCCCCTACACGGAAGACAAAGAAAATTGGGAATGGTTAGAAAAATTAAACTGGGTGAACTCAACAGGGAACAAAACAAAAGATAAAATACCAACAAAAATGGATACCAGGTACACATAATACATAAGAAGCTGTCACTGAGCTAAACTGGGAGAGGGAGGGGGACCAAAAATCTAATATTGTTTTGTGTTTTTTCGTTGTAACACAACAACAAATGACTAACGATCGATAGCAAACGAGGAACGAATGTAGGTAGAAAATTGAAACCAGAGAACAAACTAAATTTAACATGTCTTGATATCGATTGGAGCTAATTTAGGTTTAGAAGAAGTACGGAAAAGTAGGGGATTGCAGAAATGATAGTAAAAATCGCATCCAACAAAGAACATTAAGCAACTACGATAAATTGCAAGTGGAAAATTGTTGCGACGTAACAGCAGCTCTTTTTAACGATAATTTGCGATGTACATTAAAAATAATTGCAAAAAATTGGCAAATCGCTTCATTGTAACTAAAGGCCATAAAACCAGAAGAGTTTGGCTTTCCTATAAAACGCAGACATCTACAACGTTTGTTTGAACCACGGACGAAATGCTCATTTGAATTATAGTGGTATAGCACTGAACGTGCTCAGAATCGTTCCTGATTTGGGAAAAGTTTGAGTTTAATGCTCTCTTCATTTTAAAAATAAACTTTTTGGAATGAAAATTCTCGTGCGCCACGAAAAACAAAATATTCACAGTAGAGATACAAAGCTGACTTGATTAAAATAAAACCGCAATTTCCAACGTTTCTATCAGATAAAACGTACTAATGCGAATTTTTTTTTACTATATTCACCAAGGCGCCAAAAATTCATACCCAAAATAAATACAGTTAGAATGAATAGTTTGCATAATTGACTACCTTTGCAAAAAAGATCAGCGGCAAAAAAAAAATTCACGAAAAGTTAATTAAAATATGAAACAATTTTTAAATTGACCAGCTAGTCCGTGGAGGTCGTATATAGTAATAATTTGTAGTAATCATTTTAAATACTTATTTAAAATTATCACGAAGGAAAAAAAAAACTGATCTTGCAAAACCCCCCCCCCCCCCCCGCCCTGAAAGCTTAATTTAAATGCCACATACAAACATTTTGCACGAAGAAGTTGTGCCCGAGCTACACAACAACCGAATGGAATGTTGAGCTATACCCTAGTACAATGGGGGCCACACTCAATGGCTGATGATGCCGGTCAGAAGAGAAGGGCTTGACGCCAGAGAACGTGTTTCGCGTGCGACATCTCGGAGAGAAATGCGCCTCCCAAAAACCACGATGTTGTCTCGCGGAGGCGCGGTGACCTAAACAGAGCCAGACGTTGCCTCGATAGATGGGTATGTGTGTTTGCAACCAAATTACGTACGCGCCCGACAAAACACAAAATGCAGGTCGGTAAACATACAAACCAGCATGAGACTTTTAACAACATTTTATTTTTCTTTTAACAAAACGAGCAACTTCAAACACGACTTTTCAATTATTTTTAAATGGTCATAATGTTTGCATCATTTTCAAGAAGATTCAAGATTTTTTTTTTTTTTTTTTTAATTCAAATTGCAATTTTTCCTTGCAACGCAGTTTGCCCCTCACCTCGCCTACAAAGAGACATTCAGTGAGGGGCAAGATTAAATCCAGAAAGCATAGATTGAATTCCAGACCGAAAGATTTTAAGGATATTTCGGGGAAAATAAATTCGCATGCGCGCCTTAATCCTTCGCCGGAAATAAAGCCGTGTGACCCGTGTCAGGCACACGTTAAAAATCCTTACTTAGGTAGGAAGCTAGGCAGGACTATATAAAAGTACCAGGTTTCCCTTTGGGCCTTAAGGGGTTAGGAAGAGAAAAGGCTTGGTAACCCCCCTTGACAGAAAAATAATCTATTAAGAACCTTTTAGGCAGTTCCAATTTTGAATAAGATTGAAAAATACAAGGTCATAAGATAAGACAATATTTAAAAAAAAAATTTAATTAGTACTGGTACAGTACTAATTTTAATTTTCTTTTGTTTGTTTATCCCATAAGAATTGCATAAACCGTTATGCAAAAAAATGTGCGTACTGTAAGTACTTATGTCTATAGTTGAAAAATAAAGTTTTGAACTAGTCAAGAGTGGCAAACATCATTTTGATACATGATAAAGTAATTGTAATTGTAAAATCATGTTTCAAAATTATGTTAACTCTAAAATTTCATAGTTGACGTAACACCATGTACTGTATTTTCCCGCCCAATGCGGCAATGAAATGTGGCCCGTCTGCAGGAGAACGTTGCCGACCGGTCACCCCCCCCCAATTCGGGCGGCGTTGGTTGCAACGGGCGTCGCCATTCAACAGCAACAACCCCATCACGTGAGATGAGACGCGAATCTCTTCAGCTGGAATCATTATCGTTACTGCCGTCGCTCGGCTGCCGAATAGATCTTTTTTCGTCCGGCCAACGAGGTGAAAGGTTAGACTTGGACTCCGCATCGCATCGCATCTCGGTGAGACGCGGATTCCGAGGTGTGTGTGTGCGCTCCTTACGTGTCAAATTAGTGTTGCCCGATGCTACCCAAATACTACCACCTAGTGAGAAACTATTAAAACTTGTCTGGTCCTCTTTGGGGTAATATTACGAGACCGCTAATCGTTTGTCATTAATTTTCGTTGTAAAGCTAAATGCCAGACTCCTTTAAACGGTTGGGTGTGTGTGTGTTGTATTTATATTTCAGTTTAATTATATTGTGACCCCATATTTTTAATTGCGTAAGTCTTTTACAGTGTTGGGTAGGACCGTAGGAGTACCCGTTCCTTGGAAATAATTCCTCTTTTTTAGGAACTTTTTTTCAAGGAAGAAACGTTATGAAAACTTTAGTTCCTTTTTTAAGGAACTGGAACGAGAGTTCCTTTTGTCATAACTTTCAATTTTTTAGCGGTAAAATTTTCCAAAGTCCTGCGGAACAATTTTACAACATCAAACAGAAGTTGCTAAATATTTTTATCGGTATCCGCAAATTGGTATATGACATATGACCAGTTCCCGCAAATATCCGTTTGGCGTCATCATGAAAGTAATCACAATTTTTGTGAACTACTCGGCATAATTAAAAAAAAAATATATTTTGTAATCGAAGGAAAGGAAAAGTTCAAGGTTCCTTTTGATAAGGAATTAGGAACGGCCTGGTTCCGTTTAATTTTTCTCCATGGGAAGACTGGAACAGGAACGGGTTCCTTTTTAAAAGCAACGAACTTAACACTGGTCTTGTACTTTATCAATCACCTCTTTGGAGATTGTCAGCAGCGATTAAAATGGTTTGTGTCTTCTACACCACCTGATATCTCTTTGGTCCGAACTCATTCGAAGATCTCCCTCCTCCCCTTCTCTTCCCAGGTTAGCTCACCTCATAGGGTGAGGACCTCATCTCTGTGCCGGTGGTCAAAAGGAATGTGCATTTTGCAATCTCGATCAAATTGGCTCAACGCATTTACCTCGACTTGGGCGAGTAACGGCAGTTGCAAATTTCTCCATCAACGGCTTCGTTAACTTTTATCAAATTAAATTGTTGATACGGATTTACAACGACTAAATGTAAAAGCAAACAATTGTAAACTAGGGAATTGTAACAGTACGTGTCGCGCAGCTGTAATGACACGCAACAACAAAAAGTCATATTAACTCCTATTGTGCACTCCTAAACCATAGACACATTAACACAAGAAGAAAAAAAAAAAACTTGGCAGTAACAAGCTCATTACAAGCACATAGCTCCGAATTTCGTAATACTCAACAACTTTTTTTTTTATTTTCATGGCACAATGTCAATAAAACTTTCCAGACGTGAACACAGTTATCCAATTTTTAGTTTCGAGACACGGAACTGTCGAGCTTGATACTTTCGTTCCTCGCTCCCCTTCCTCTTTCCTTTCCGCCTCTTCAATGAACTTATTATGTCTTCGAGAGATCAAGGCTCGAATCACGTAAAAATAAATTTCCACAGTCCGGTGTTGAAAACGTTAGGTCAAGTAAAAAGTAGATTTGCAATGAAAATTTGACATAGTCCTTGTATCATAAAATGTTCATCATATATAATACACAGTATGAACAGTAAGAACGCAGAAATAAAGTTTCTAGACGTACATGTACATGAAAATTCGCCGAACCGAACAAAAAACGATGAACGAGATTGTGTAATTGAACAAAAATTGATAGTCATGTCGAAGTTATTAAAAACATGATAATTACGCGACCTAGGTTCTGGAAGTTGACCCATGACACGGTTAGTTGCGGCCACGGACAGTAAAATCTAAATTCGTGAGACTAGTCCGCTGCGTTGTGCCGTCTATGACGAAAATTGACAACTCTGTTGAACGAATTTTCATGCACACGTACCTCTGTAAAAATCCGTTTGTGTTTTTTTACTGTACACACTGTGAACCAATAAAAAGTGTTGCCAGAAACAGCGTTTTTTAATGCTCGCTAGATGGCGCTCTTAACAGTACCGACGGGGGCGTCTCACAGTCGCACGACCATCCTAACATTTTAACCACTAACCGTCGCGCGGCAATAAAACTTTTTGTGGACGGGTCTTTGATTACTGTACGAGTACGTGCAGCCACCATCTACTTAGCCATCCGTCTCGTTTCGGTGCCAAGATCGTCGTCGACATAGCGCCGTTTGAGATGAGACTAGTCTGATTATTCTTTTTCAAAAATGAAGTGATGATCGCGGACAGTAAATTGATCCCGTCTTGCGACAGTTGAAAACGTCGATGCAAATAGAAGGCACTCAGACGGACATCATAGTTAAAATTGTGCTCCACGCGCAAAATAGTATCACCCACACACTGTAACTCTTATCTTTTAATCGGTAATTTTTATTAGTGAGACCAATAAAATTCGCCCGATTTTCAGAATAGGAACGAATCAATACGATGCATGTATTGAGACCGACTTAAAAAACGGAAATTGATATGAGAATTCCAGAGAAATCAGTGATCCGTTGTAGTATATGGATGGCAGAGAATTGCGTGTATATATAAAAATTGTAATTATAATTAAATATCAACAGTATATCGATAATCTAAACACATTCCTAACGTCCCCAAGGCAAATGGGGAATTTGTTTTATTATTATCTATTCGAGTTGATAACTATTGGTGCAACACCAACGGATTGCGGTGACTAACCAGTGTTAGGTAGGAACGGAACGGAAAAGTTCCGTTCCTATGAACGGGTTCATTTTTTTGAGTAACTTAGGAACGCCTACGTTCCTTTTCCTAGGAAGGAACGTAAGAATTCACAACCGGATTACTGCACCCTCGTGTCTCTATGGAGATATGTGAGGGTCAGGGAAGGGAAGGGGAATGGCAGCTGGTATAGCCAGGCAGCAGGATCCACCTCGAAGCTCTGGACTCCCTAATGGAAGCTCAGGGGTGACACCAGGGCCACGGCTCGTCGAATAAACGAGAGCCTCTGCTGTGAATCGAACCCGAGACCTTCCGCATCGCAGTCGGAAGCATTACCGACTGGACTGTAGACGGCCGTCACTAGATGCCTGTCCGAGGACAAGCTGCACTTTGACTGGTAACATATAATGTCTCCAGCGAAAGTGGGGTTTCATAGAGGAGAAATAAACTAACCTAACCTAACCCACCACAACTTTACTAGAATATCATTTTTTTGCTGATTTGCTGAAGGTCCTGATGGACCTTCAGCAGAGGTGAATTACAATGTGAATCCACTTTTATGGAGGCTACAATGTGACGTCTGATTTAGTTTGATAATGTTAGCAACTTTGGGTTAAGTTAGGTTTGTTTAAAGCATATTCGGCAGGTTTCAAAAGAAACGTCATCTAAATTATCGTCTGAGATCAATGTGGTACTCCGGGAAATCTCTGTAACTCAGTTATGTTTGAATTTATTTTTTTATCTTAATTGTTTTTAATTTTGTTTTTGGACATTCAGGCTGGTGTGATGTTCAATTGCTGTACTTTTTCTGATATGTTGTCAGAGCTCCTGGTGAAGCCTGTAACTTAAAGTGTAGTGCTATTGACAACAATTTCAATTAAAAATTAAAATATAAAAAATATATTTTTTGTGTGTACAATATACGAGCGCACGCATAGGATTCATCCATTTATTGTGGCACTTAACTGTTGTGCGCTGCAGATATAATTTATCATTGGATATTTTAAGACCGCGGGTTTTCATGTCCACAAGCTGTGCTGCTGTACATAGTGAAGCTGAATGAACCTGTCAGGAGCGAAACTTTTTTCGAGCACGCTTCTAAATAAAAGATGACATCATTTGAGCGGTGTCGGGCTCTGACGTTGGCAGTTGCGGATGAATGATTTGCAAACCCGAAAGCAGTTACGGTTTCTAAACTTACTCATCCTCTAAGCCGCGTCTCCGGTTTTTTTTATTTCGTCCTTTTTCCACCTCCCTCCTAATCCAATCTTTGTTCGTTCCCAGAGCGCGTCGCCGTAATCCCTTAATGTGTCATTGTATTCCGAGGACTAAACACTGACGAAGTGCCCTCCTAGTCGGGACTTGATGTCCGCAGGGCGCTTGCTCTGACTTTTGGAAAATGTCTCCAAGATCAGCTTTTCGGGAAGGTGTTTTTTATCGTTCCGCTTGTTTGGCGATTCAGTCCTAAAATGTGTTGGTTCAAAAACCCATAGTTGGCTCCAAACTTCAAGTTTCAGAATTTTGAAGGTATTCGATTGTTGTTATGATCCGTCGAGTCGTTTTCGATTCCTGGTGGATGTTGTGGACATGGACAAGTGATGTCCAACTGGGTCGTTTCGCTGTCTTGCTCTGTAGCTCCCGGAGTGACATCTTGGTTTCTCCCTATACAATACAAAATTAATAGTTGAGTTAGGACGTCTACGAAACAGAACGAGAAGGACAAGGTCCGGTACAGCGCCGGAAAAGAGACGAATAGAGTTTTGGCAAAACTCCGAATAAAACAGTAAAAAATACCTCATTAACAACAAATTTCGTTGCTACCTAGGCCTAGTCCTTTGATGTTAATGAGGTATTTTTTACTGTTTTATTCTTAGTTTTGCCAAAACTCTGTTCGTCTTTTTTCCGGCGCTGTACCGAACCTTGTCCTTCTCGTCCTATATATATATTAACAAACTTTATAATTGGTTTTCTTGAATAGTTGACGATGCAATCGCTACACGTGCGATGCTCTATTAAAACGTAAAGAAAGATTAAAGACACTACTGAACAACAATTGTATCTGCTCGGTTTAATCGTTTGGCTTATGATAACCGTGTTTGGATGCATCCCACACCGCGTCGATGACGTTTAAATCCTGCTCCAATGCATGTATGCCAATTGAGTTCGATTTACCGGTATTGTTGGTGATCTTTTGTCGGTGAAAATGTATAGTCGATGATGGTGTCGCCACGTTGCCAGACGTCGAAATCTTCGCAATTTGTTTGCAATATTTATTTTTTTGTGTGTGTTGCCGGTTTGCGTTGGGGAGGAATCTTTATCTGGGTTTTATGTCGTCGTTTACTCCATATGTGAAAATAAACTGGGTTAACTACCTTTTTACTATACCAAGTCAGACGTATCCAAGAAAAGAAATTGAAGTAGGCATCTGCTTGTACTAAAGAAATTCGTAGCCTAGTTCGGTTGTTACACACAGCTGTACAGGGGTAGTTAAAAACAAAGAGTAAGATTATCGTATCGTAAACGCTTTCAAAAGAAAGTGGCAAGTAAATAGATTTACTAGGAAAAAAAAGTAAAATTATGTTAAGCGTGTTAAAAAGGGGAAGTTGCAAGTAAGCCTCCATTCTAAATTTAAAAAGAGGATTTTTTAAATTATAAGCTACAGGAGCGGTTACTCAAAATTGAAACTACTTTGATACAGGTTCGATTCCCGGCACGGGTTCTCGTTTATTCGATCCCGGGTTACTGGCAAAAATGTGACCTCTCTACAATGGTCTAAGATAGGTACAAAACTTCCTTTAGTAACCTTCACTATAATGATTCAGAACAAAAGAATCATCTTCAATATTTTCTAAAAGTAGAGAAATTTAAGTTTGTCAAAGTCGTTCAATTTTGATTAGCCATTTTAGCTGCAACATCTGAATAACATTGTCTGAATTTTGTTTACTGAAGGAGTTGCACAATTGAAAAAGTCAAGACAGTGTTTACACTGTTTGTGAACATCATCAGCGAATGCGAGCGAATCCCGATAGCAGTTTTTTTCGTTACGTTTTCCTTGATGCATTGAATGGTTGACAGCGTTGACAACGCGTTTTCCACGTTGGCTGTTTTAATTGCGTACAATGCGCACACAAATATCGGTTTGACTTCAAGTTGTTATTCATGACGGCAAAAATGGCGTTCCCTCAACATGAATGTAATATGCAGAAGCAATTTTTAAAAGCGTCGAGGCTGACGGTTTTTGTTCGGAATGCAACGACCGTACGGGCGGCGAGTCTGTAGCCGCGTCGTGGTGTGTAAATACGCCTCATGCGACCTACTGCAGATCTGTAGCAATATTGAATGAGAAAGTAAACATCAATATTTGTTTAATGGCGAGTTGGCGTATGACCGGATTCTTAAAGTATTTACCTAATCCTATCTGTGTCTTAACTGACTGTAATAAATAAAGCAGTGTAGCTTTCTCTGTGAAAATTGTCAACAAATAGGTAAATACGATTTACATGGATATTTTGACGTATCCAAACTGAAATAAGTAAATAATTCTGTTTTCAGTTGCGTGTTCTAGATAAATTAACCTTTTGTACGAGCACGTGATTTCATATTGCTTTCTTTTTTTATTTTTTAAACCAATTTAGTGCCTAGTGCACAACAGGATTACTGCACCCTCATGTCTCTATGGAGATGTGCGAGGGACAGGGAAGGGAAGGGATGGGGAATGACAGCTTAAATAGCCAGACTGCAGGATCCACCCCTAAGCTCTGGATTCCCTAATGGAAGATCACGGATGACGCCAACAATATTACCATGTACCCTTGTCAAACTACAAGTATCCGTCTTTGTTAGCAAGGTGGCATCGTAGAAGCCTATGCTTGTGGTCGGTTGTGTATTTATTTAATTAGACAAATATATGGTGATATACATGTATATCGATTTTTTTAAGGACATGCCTGCAACCGTTTGTCTTTAAATATTTATTTTCTGTACTTTAAATATATCTTTAAAAAATAAAAATAAATATTTTTTTTATTTACCGTAAAATTGTAGTCAACCATAAAAACACATAAATTTGTAAATATGTTGTGCATCGAAAGCATCGAATTTTTTTGAAGGTAATATAATTTTACTCGCTGTCTACATTGCTGTGATAGTATGAATAATGCACTTAATTGTCATCGAAGGCTATATAACTAATAGTAGTGGGATTATTATCGATAGTCCAGGATCGACATTTTTTTTAAATTCCATGTCGTAGCATGTGACGGCAGTCCGACCAAGAGGTCTCCCAATAGCCGTCTACCGTCTACATGACCACATGCCTTTAAACTCTCCATAAATGGGGGAAATGAACAACAGCATATGTTACCCGTTAACTCAATTGTTCCATTTTACTTGAGAATGAATGGATAATTGAAGATAATTTCATCTTATTTTCAAGCTTAAGGCAGAACGAGCATCTGACGAATTCAAGTAATCAACTGAGTATTACATAAACAGAAGATAACAATTTATAAACATTAGTTTAACTCATTTTACATCACCGTAAGGTGGCAGAACCTGACATATTCAAGTCATCGGTTTCGTTTCTGAACGTGGGTCACAGGAGGCGGGGCACCCACTCCGTTGATGCACTGCGGCTTTAGCTAGTTCTTAGCTAGATCCATCGATTAATCGCCCCGAGCGTAACATTGGAAGCAACGAGGCGTGCGACTCTGAGTGTTCTCCCTTGTTCAAGACTGCAAACTTATGCAAATGAGTAATTTATGAGGTAATTATGATCCTGTCTCGAAAGGAAGGCCAAGATGAATAAGCTGGCAACGATTGCAAATCAATGCACATTGTTATGCTAATTAGGAATAAAAAGAAAAAGGGGTGAACAGCCCGGACCATCATCATCTCTCTTTCTCTCTCACTCGTTCGCTCTTCTTTCTCCATCTCTCCATCTGGGCTCTTGCTCCGGGGACGTCAACGTGTGGCGCGTAGAGTTGAACAAAAAAATGTCTAACTGGATTACCGTCGAACTCACAGAGGCAGCCAATTAGCTGGTAGAGCAGCGAGCGGCTGCTGCCATGACTTCGACTCGGGGTGTGAGTTTTCGTTGGCGCCCAAGATTTTCGGCACAACATCCGGGTTGCAACTATGTTTGTTTTAGAAAGAGATGCTGGTTCAGTGAAACCGTTCAAAAGAGACTCTTGTATCGCGGGTTGCGTTTACTCTGGACTAAACGAGTCGGTCATCAACATTATTGATATAATTTAATCAACTATTGTTTATAATCGGCTTTATTGATTAAAACAATGATTTAGTAAAATTAATGTACACGGAAATTACAACCGGAAAATTCTGATGATGAATTATGTTTTGAAATTCCTTGCGCCATGCTGCATCAAATTCGAAACTGTCAGGTTGGTTGATTGTATACGACACGCAGAAAATAAAATATGACGGTCGTTATTTCCTAGGCAGTAGAACAACTTCTATCAGCACTTTCTCTGTTGAACAGAGAACCTAGAGTGATTTTATACATATTTTTTATTTTAAATTTTCGTTATTATTTTTATATATTTATTTTTTTAATATTTTTTAATATTTTCTAAATTTTGGGTGTTGGCAATGGTTTAAGGTTTGTTTTTTCGTTACTTTGCTATATGATACAAATATTAATTGAATTCTGCGTTCATTTTACGTCCTCGGTGCGCCCCGAGTCGGCACTATCTCGTGCCTTCAAAAATAACTCGTACGGGTACAACGAACGAGAATAAACATGAATAATTTTAGATCGATAAAAATTAGTCGACCTTCTAATTGGTACATATTGAAGTAGGTGTAAGACTGTGTTACGCCATCGCAAATTCTTAAAGTTCATCTCCAACCCCGGTGATCATTCCAAAAGCGCACGCTGACAGGTTCTTCTTTCCTTTTTTTTTTCTTCTTTTCGTTTGGTCGCCATTGTGTTCCAACTCACTTAGTGTCAGCCTCGTTAGCCGGCGGCCCACTTTCCCAAAGTGAATACCCTCGTTTAATTCCCACAATTACATGCGGCGAAAAGCCGAACAACATTGTATCCAGGGCGCGCTGAGACAAAGTGAGCAAGCGAACGGTTGTTTCTACTCCCCCGTCACCACCCCAATTTTTACCAATGAGGTGCGGAGTGGATGACGAAGGTGTAGTAATTTCCTAGCCAATAGGCTCGCAGCAACGCAGAGATAAATTTGATGCGCGACAATAGAAGCCTCGGCTTTGCGCCGTTTCCTCTGGTGGTCACTGGGGGCGCTGTCAGTCGGCACGTTTTTCCATTAGAAATAATCATTGTTGGGTAGAAACGGAAGGAAAAAGTTTCATTCCTAGGAACTTATTCCGTTTTTGAGGAACTTATGAGCGCCTTGGATACTTTTCCTAGGAAGGAATGTTAGGAACGGTTTGGCTCCTTTTTTGAGGAAGTGGAACGGAGGTTTCTTTTCTGTGTACAGGGTTCCTTTTGTCATAGCTTCGAATCTTCTACTAGTGCTATTTTGTCGACAAGTTTGTAAATGTGTGTCGACAGCGGAATCATTTTAAAAAATCAAACAGAAATATCTAAACATTTTGGTCTGTGTACGCAATCATTCCAGTTCCCGTAAATGCACATTTGACGTCATCATGAACGTAATCACAATGTTTCGTGAACTACCACTACTACTCTGCATCTTTTTTAAATATTTTTTTCGAAGGAACGGAAAAGGAACGAGAAAAAGTTCCTGCATCTGTTCGTTTGCCATTCAAAAGAAAGGTTTTCGAAAAATCTGTTTTTACAACGTAGCCTGATCTAAATCAACAACGTAATCGTTAAGCTACGTGCGTCTGCATATTAATAAGGGGCAGCCAATTTCGAAAAAAAAAAAAAAATTGGAGGCAAATCTGTTACGAAAAACAGCACGACGCACTTTCATAAAACACGAGGATATAAATAATAGACATCCCACCCTGCGAAAACATGATTTAATTTAGTTTTCTCTTCCTGCACGGCTTTCCGGAATATTAAAATAGCATTTTTTCACACCAGGGATGATGTTGCTCTGACGTCAACTGTCTCGAAATTTATATAAGCCTTGTGTCTTCCGCATTCCAATTTTTGTTGTACCGTGTCACTGTCTCTCTGTCTCTCTTTCTTATCGTCCTGGGAGGAAAGAAAGTGATGGTGGTGGTGGTGGGGAGGGAATAAAATGCGCGTCGGTGTACAAGTGTGTTTGTGCATATGGTGTGTGCGTTTCGTCGATAACGTATCAGTTTGAAACGAGACGAGTGCCAAAGAAATTGCATTGGCGGCTCCGGTGTATGCAGATACCGATTCCTGCGTACAATACTTTTACGTGTTCGCTCTCCAATTCGAATTGACTGTCTTGTGGGAGAAAGGGGTCTGACATCGCGGCCACGGTCGCGAGTGACCGGGACATGCTATTGGCAAACCGGGTAGAGAGCTTTGCCCAAATATTATTAAAACGTGCAGTCGGAAAAAAACAAAATTGAACCGAAATCTGTCATGGGTATACATGGGTCTGGAAGAAGGGGGGAGGGATGCCGTGTTCGGGAAGAGCCGCCCGTTGGTCGAGAGGAAATTGGTTTTGCATGGGTGAGGACTGGAATCCCCGTGTAGCGAATGTCAGCGATATAATGATATTGTTCGCTTGGATGCTTCCTACAGTCTGTACAGCGTAAAAAAAGATACCCGGTAGTTTAGAGAAAAATCCCCGGGTAGCTCGGACATTTTACGATCGATTCTACAGTGAGATTCCTACTTTTTATATATTTTTTTTGCATATATTATCTAGTCGATATTTTAGAGAATGCTTCAAACTAACGTAATTTAATCAGTTCCTAAGACCTGCTGGTTTCTGAACCAATATATCCTCACCAAACGCACCGCAGATGTTTCGCACATTATCGGGTAAACGATACTTAATTAGTTAAAATTAATTATATCGTTAAAGTTATTCGAACAGTATTGTCATTAGAGTCATTCGAGTCAGTCGCCTCAATTGTTCAATGTCTCGAATGGCTCAAAAATTCAATGTCTATGAGTCGAACCTAAACATGCGATTATGTCCCGAACCCTATAACTTTTTTCGGTACAACTACACTTTCGTCACATGAGCGACCAGAAAATACGGTATCGAGTTGGGGCGCGTAGCGAAACTGACTTGCCTAAAAAAATATAACATAAAGTGACAAATCAGGTGAGACTGAATTTCGCTACGCTCCCACTCGATACCGTATTCTCTGGTCGCTCATGTGACGAAAGTGTAGTTGTGCCATCAGATATAACTATTTTACAATTTGAACCCACATTTAAATGCGCATTGGGACTAAACACCCGTGATCGCAAGTTCGATTCCAAAACAAAACTTTCAGAATTTTTCGAGCGAGAATTTTTTTTTTCTTCTCAATTCTTTCGGAATGGAAGTAAAGTCTTTGACACCCGTGCCTGCCTGTTGTCATGTACCCTATCTAGATCCCAAATTCCATAGCTAGGTTTAAAACATAGGCTAGGCAACATTACCGGGTCGACATGGAAACATTGATTTTTGAAACATTGATGATGATTGACCCAATTAATTAAAGCTCGAGCAATTGGGAAAAAAACCTCATCGTAGAACAGTTTTTTTTACACGAGATAGCCCATTGATCTGGCTTCCGACACGGGGCTTCTTCAAACCCGAGGTATTGGTAATATGTCCATCGCATACAGCCGAATAAGCGCCTAGTAGAGAGCTGTGTAACTCATTTTCGTGCTATCGCAGTACAGTTGAGAATAAAAGAAAATAAAGTCCGCCATACAGGCAACGCGCGCACGCTTCTGGTTTCAAGACCTTCAAGAAGTTATGACACGAACCATACCCGACTGTATTCGCGTGACATTCCCGGCGACATGTATCACATTTCTGCGTACGTCATGGCGCGTTGGCTGAAAAAAATGCAGGTGCAACTTGTCAAATGTATCGCTGCATCACTTGTATACGTTTATTTGAATATGCAGCCACGTGCGCTCAATAGTTTCTTCAGGAGTCAACAATAGCATGTGTACACTGTTACGCGTGCTACACTGGAGCTGTCGTTGTCAGCCATTGCATTTCTTAAGAGTGGCCAGATTTTTATAGTGTAAGATAGGCCCTCGAGTGCGACACCCATTCGCTCTCAAGAAGCGTTTCCTCGTTAGCACTTTCAACTATCGTTTCAAATTGCAGAGTCCAATTGTAAACCGGGGCGTCGGAATACAAACACACGCACAGCGCAAGCGGTGCCAGCAATATGGATATAGCAGCGAGATAATTTGAAAAAAGAACTTTTTGTGGGCTGTCGAAAAAGGAGACGGTCGACCGGCTCGTTGTATTATTATTAGTTACCACCGAGTGCATGTGTGCAGGCGTCGACAGCTAATATTTGAATACGTTCCAAAGTCGAGATCGGTTGTGGAAGCAGTGCTGGGGGGGAGACCGAGATAAATGTGAGTATACAGTATATGTGTACACAGCCTGGCGGGCGTGGGATCATGCAAAGGAAAATATTCCGCTGTCGAAATAATTCATTTCGAATCGATCTTAAAACTGCAATCGATACTCGAGTACGTGCGTCGGTGGAGTCACATCAGATATTCCTTGTTGATCTTGTGGATAAAGCGATGGATGGTTCAAACCCAGATAGGCTTCCTCATTCAACACGCAAAATGGTTTTATTTTGCATTGAGCTTTATGTATTTGAACAAGTTATAATACAAGCTATTACATAATATTAAATGTATTATTACATCATTGTTGTTGTTGTCGAGTCATTCGTGTCGTCTCCGGACCCTGACCCTCGATCCCCCGACACACGGTGACTTCAGAGAGCAGAAGCCCCTTAGTTTTCTTGGCAGAATACAGAGGTGGTTTGTCATTGCCTTCCCCCGCGCAGTACACGAGCCAATCAAACGATCGGCTGCGCTGGGAATCGAACCCAGATCCGCTGGTTGGTGAGCGAGCACGCTACCTCT
>JAUJYS010000205.1:0-27514 GCA_033995665.1 Melogona broelemanni | reverse complement strand
GGTGGTGACGGGCATGCTGCTCAGCTCATTCGCCACCTCACTGGAGATGCTCTACTTGAGCTACGGCGTGATGGTGGTGATGAGAGTTGACCGGTACGACCAGCTGCTGGGACACCTGCTGGATCTGACCATCGACAGTCGGTGCGCCACAACACTCGCTGGCCGCGCAACAGCAGTAGACGGGTGGCATGGCGGGTGGTGCCGCGTCCACCGTGCTGTCCACTCCACCAGCAGACGGAGTGACGGTGGTGCTGGCCTCGGTAGTGGTCCGGCAGTAGTTGGCCTCGGCGCAACAGCATCCTTCACCGCCGGTGCACCGACAGCAGCAGGAGGCCAGTGTCGTGGTCGGATCGTGGATGCCCGGCGCCTTCAAGAGAACCGACTCCGGCGGAGCGGTGTGGTTGTTTCGCGACTCCTGCATTCGCGGTTGTGGTCACTTCCGGTTAAGAAAGCGACGGTCTAGAGAAAAGACTGACGGAACTGGTAGGTGGCGCTGACTACTTCCGGTTTGTAACTCTTAACACACTACAACAGGTACTCATTCCTCGCTGACAGCACCATAGATGTCCGCAACTGCCAGTGTCCATCAGCCGCCAACCAATCACCATCACTCATGTTTGGACCTGTTTAAGCCTGACGTCCACCATGGGAATTGTATATGTGGTTAATTAAAACCGATGAGCAGCTAGTAGATATATCCTTGTAATGAATATACGAGTAATACGTCCATACGACCAAGGAGACAACTAGACCAATACTGATCAACGGCTGAGCGAAATGCCTTTAGAAGACCGTCTTAGCCACGTAGCTATATATCTGCTTGCTCGACAGTCGACACCACCCGCAATGCAGTAGGTCATTGACCCGTGTGTGCACTCGCACCGACTCCAAGCACTTGGCTAGACCCAGGGTTCAACGCATCCAGCACCAATTGACCAGCAGTAACGCGTGGACTGGCCACGTCACATCGACCCCATACCACAACAGCTGAGCCGTCAAAGAAACGTCACTACAAGTGCGTGACGTCACCCTTAGTAGTCTCTGGCTGGCGGTCGTACGTCTTTCAGATGACGTGATGCCAATGCGAGAATCTCATTCCCCTTCAAAAATGGAAAGTGAACGGGGAATGTGGTTGGTCTTGACCGGGACGTGACGTGTATCTGCAATCGACTTTTCAGTTGATGGCTTCAATGGCACTGACAACCGAATTCAGTAGCACTGTGGTGCTCAAAGAGCCTTCGAAATTACCGGAAAACGGAAGAAAAACTGGTGAAATTCTGTTCTACTTTGGCGTACGGATCCAATTCATTTTCGTAGCATTCATTGACATAGTGACCAAACAAGAATCACTCATCACAATTGTCACAATCATCCGATAGTCGGGTTGTCAGGCTCTGATTGGAGAGATCTCCGATGATTGTGTGGGCTGGGGATGCGTAAGCCTAGGCTTCGTTCGATCAGTCTCTGGATAATTTTTGAGTGGTGATGACTAACCCCCGCACTTGACAGGCACCCCACACGTACCAGCGCGCTTTTCACTTGACACTGGATTCGATCACGAGTCCTTCGGCAAAGACGGCAGATTTTTATGGGTAAAATTTGCTGAGAAAATTATCGCAGTTTCCCTGTTTAGTGGCCGCCGCCATCTTGTTCGCCACACAATCACTTGATTCGTCAATCATGCGCTAGATGGCAGCACTTATCAGGTACCTAGCATAGCCTACTTAATATTCCAAAGGCTTGACATTGGCGGAAGCAAATATGACGCGTGCATTCAAACATACTGTGCAATGAAAATTTACCAATCTCGCGAAAAAATAAATATTGTTAATTTTAGTTTTAAAAACTAAGGTGCGAAAAATGTTTTAATTTTCCCACTCAAAAAAAAAGTGCCGCACATCTTATTCTGAATCGGTTGATGTATTTGTTTAATGAGCGAATGCTCCTGGTGTTAATATGCGCTCATTTTAATGACTAAATACTCTTTATCAACTCACCGAAATCTAGCGAAATTGTCATAAACTGAATAGACGAATAGCGCCATACTTCGCAGCCAGTATTCGATAAGCTGACCAATTCGGACGAAGCTAGAGAAATTCCAAAATAATTTTATAGTTTTAAATTCGCTAGATGCTCGACAGAAGACTAATCCTAAAATAAAATTTTATTTTATCAACTTAAAATGCTAAAACAGGCGAAAGAAATATTATTTACAAAATAAAATAATAAAAAATTTAATTGGACTAGCTGCGTTTGATTTCTGTTAATTTTCCATTCTGAGCTGGCTAGCGCCATTTTCGTTGTTTCCCCACAATAGTTCTCCCATATAGCACGATCCCTTCCTCCCCTCGACAAACCACGCACAGCATTTTAATTCGCATTCCTTTGGCACGGTAAACAAGCGAACAAACATCGAGACCTCGGGATAGAGTGTTTACCGTTGGCGTTCTATTGCGAATTACAGAAACCCCCGCAAACGCACGCATCATACCGCCGTCGGGGTCGATTGAAAAAGGTCTCTGAACTCTTGTTTAAGGCGGCTTACCAACGATTCCCCGTCTCAAAACCCCCAGGGGGGCAATCTGGTAATTGTTCTTCAAACCTAAAAGGAGATCTTTGACGTTATTAATTTTTTTTTTTCATTTCCAAGAAATACTATTTTTATAAGAAATAATTGTTTGAGATTGTGCCTTCAATGTAAACAGTACCAAGAAAAGTTTTCAAGAATATAAAATTTCTAAAAAGGTACGTCCATTGGTTATTTTTGTGTACATGATACCAAGGATTTCTAAGAAAATCGGAAACTGGTCGGGCCTTTAATTGAGACCGGAAACAGGAAATGTTTACCGAGTTCTTTTTCGAGCAGCGCGTAGCAACAGAAGATTATTTATTTAATAAACCTCGCAGATTGTTATGAAATTGTTACGAAATTGGCTCTCTTCTAAAATGCGGGCAAAACATCCTAAATATGTCAAATCAATTTCCAAACAAGCTTCCATGAAGGGTGGAAATTATTTCACCATGATCAAGAATGTTAATAAAATATACCCAGAAGTGTACTATTAACAGGATTTTAAATTTTGGAATTTAATTGAAAGAGACGTGTTTGATGAACAACAAAACTTTACGGTGGGCGCGTTCCGAAATCAATTGAGAGTTACGACTAGGTTTCCGGTAAAGGTACCGGTAGGTTAGTTCAGTTTAATTGCAATCCAAATCGCGCCCACACAAATATTGCACCGATATTAATAGAATTTCACAATCTTGTAAAATTAGGCATAAATAATAGGACAGGCATTAAATAACAAATTAAAAACATTGACCTTGATTTAAATTCGTCCATTATATTTTTCCATTTTTAAGCCCAGGCCTAACGTCATATTACGAGGGTGCCGTGCGCCCTCCTTAGAAAATATTACACAAAAAGCACAATTAAAATATTGGTCATATAGTAGTAAAAGTTTTATTTACCTGAATCGTCCCATCTTCTCCTTGAGAACGTCGGCGTGACTTTTGACCCCGTTGGTCATGTCGGTGTCGGCTCCGGCTCCTGCTCCTGCTCCGGCTCCGACACTCCCGTTGCTGTCCACTTGGGACTTGCACTTACACTTGCAGGACTCCTCGGACATTTTCAGCCGGATTAGCGAACGAAACACCGGTTGCTATAAAAACAAAACCGCCTCGATAAAAAAGTAGAGTTCCGACTGTCGGTAGAGTCACCAAACAACTGATATCGCGCTAACTTTTTCCTCTTATTCCACGACAAAAAACCCACACTTATTTCCCACGGTAAACACAAGTTCGGCTGCACAAGTACTTCGTAGAAACAAAACAAAAAACCGTGTGTAGATAAGGTCACGGGTCAAATGCCCGCCGCCGTCATAGAGACAGCTTTTTCACGTTTGAGTATGTACCTGACCTCGAAAGAGATAATTATTCGCTAATTGCAGTCAATAAAACGCGGGTCACGACTGCATTTGAGGAAAAAAGGCGCAAAAAAACAACACGTACGAACGAAGTACGAATAAATTTGCAGCAATTTTCTGCGGACGCCAGCAGAAAAAGACATTTAAAAATGGAACTCCCTCTTCGAGCCCCTGCTGCCAGATGACAAGAGACACGTCAATCTACTGACAAATTTTCGGCGTGCCAAGCGTTTAATAAACTTCTAACATTTCCTAAAACTTATTTTAATTACCGCATTCAAAAATAAATATTTGATAAATTAATTTACAAAGTTAAAGTGATAAAATAGTTCAATCGTAAAAATTCTTCTGGCTTTCCACCAGTCTGGCAACATTTCATATGGTCTGATTCTGATAGAAATGCATAAGGATAAAATATCAGCAGATTCGTTCCAATTATTTTTTAACGATATCTATGTGAAAAATCTTACGGATGCGAGCATAAATATTGGTGAACAAATAATTGAATGAATAATTTGTGAAAAATTGATGCCAAATGACGATACTCGAGGCTAAAATAAAACAACATCATTTTAAATTAACCATAATTTATTATCGACAAGAAGAAGCTAAATAATATACAATCTCTCCAGAATCATAGTCTTCACATTTCAGACCTGCTGAACAATGATAACGTAACTTTTAGGTAGCAGGAGCAACTTAGGAAATATTCGGTCTATTTTATGTAAAAATATGGATTAAAGCTTTTAGCGAAAGTGGAACCATTCACCGAATTACGATTAAAAATACTGATTCGTTCGGGTTAGACAACAAGGTGTAGATTCATTGATGTTTAACAGATTTTTTTTTCAAACACAGTGTCAAGATTTTAGTAATTAATCAACAAGCAACAATACTATTTGGTATCATTCTGACAACCACTCCTCACGTTTTCGAAATTACGACTAGGTTCCAGAAAACCTCATTCACGATTAATCTGCAGAATTAAACCTGTGTGACGGAAGCAGTTCTAGCTGGTGCCAAAAATTTACAAAATAAAATTAAAATCACACTGAATAATTCAGATAAGCAATTGGCTACTATCTGAGCCAATAAGCATGTTCGTGGTTAAATCGTTAAACGTTGAGGTGTGTAGCGCTTCAGGTGAATTTACTAACATAACAAATTCTAGTTAACAAAATAGACACTTCTGTTTTCGAAATACAAGAATTTCAATCAAGATGCAGAGATGATTTATGGACAAATAAAATGCACTCCTGATTGAGTTAAGATTAAAACCCCTGTCCACAATAACAGTGTTTGCATACAATAAGTAATCGAGATGCATGTTGTTGTTCCCCTGTAGGGCGCACCTACAGATATTTCAAGTCTAACAAAGGTAGCTGAAGGTGAGCGAGTAGTTGAAAGAGTCAAGAGGACGTTTTAATTCAACAGATCATATAAAAAATTGGCTACTAATTATTTCACATTACCAAATTCATTTTATATAGCTAGTTTTTTTGTGAGTGTTGGTGGCCGTTAACAATTGACGATTAGCAAACTATTCAGCTTGATTAGCAATTATTTTTCAAGTCGAGCTTCAAGTTGAGCTCAACCACGATTCCATTCCTGATCATGTCGATAAGTGAAAACCAGTTCACCTAGGAATGACCATTTTCAATTCGGTTAATTCGAATTCCATAATTTGAATTGCTCGACACACCCTTTTCGTATTTAAAATAAAAACGGCAATGTGAAATTAATGTTAGCCACTTCTAAAAGATTAAAACAAAGGTTATTAAATAATATAAAACAAAAAATGCAGAATTATGTAAAATTCGAATTACATGCTCAACATTCAATCATTTTTGTCGATATCTTTCGACAATTATTTTTATGAAAATTAATTTGCCAAAAACCATTCAATAAATCATGACCGAATTACAATTGTAGAATCTATAACTACGGACAAAATAACCTGATTTTGTTTTTTGTAATTACAAAATAAATTATTGGACATTGCTGGAAATAATTTGTCACGTAACAACACTCCTCGACAAATTATCAAGAAGCTAGAAGCAATTTCAATTGATCTTAACGAAATCTCGACCGAATGGTTGTCGTAGTGTTGTGGACTGAATTCCTAATAAGGCGATAATGCATCCTTAACTAGTCTCTTGACCCCCGAAATAGGCCCCCAAAATGGCTGCTTGCGGGTATATATTTTAATTGTAATTATAAAAGCTAGATGACACACGCGCAACCATGGTTTAAGTGAACGCGACACAAGACTTGCGTCAACAAATTAGATATGCAACCTAACAGTTTGGCTCCGAACAAAAACTCACAAACAATCGGATCAGTCGCGCCCTACGCTCGGCCGAACAAATTACAATGAAGGAATTGCACAACACTGTCAACAAACTGAAAGAAAAATAATAAAATAAAATCCACCTGTTCTATGTTCAATCAAGATTTGTAATATGGGTTGTGAAACACGACTGTCAACACTAAACATTATTTAACGCTAATGTTGTAATGTTTTTAATCTCGACACCTAGTTGGTAAACTGTATTTTCAATGGGCGAGCCACAGGCTACAAAGGACAATACAATGTTTACTGCCTTATACAATCTTATCGGGTGCAGAGATCTTTATTTTTAATTTAATGCCAGGACGCATGAACGAATGGAGGTTTTGTGCCAAGAAGACTTTGAACAAGAAATGTCAGACGCGATTCAATTTAGCAAATGGTTTATGATTAAGTGTGCCATTTATTCAACCCACATGACACAGACGCAAAAAAAAATTGAAGTACCTCAAACTGTTAAAAATTAAATTTAAAACCAGTCATCAGATTTCATTCATGTGTTTTCGTGGGAACTAATCTACAGCTTATCAATAAATTCAACAACCAATTGTCATTCTGTAACAAATTAAAACACGTAATGGACAGAGGGTAGGAGGATTAACGAATATCGAGGGGTTTTGATTAAATATTGGAAACAGCTCTATAAGGTGTACTAGCAGATTTCTATTATTTTATCCAATCCCTGTAGTTGAACGGGTAACACTGAGGCAAGCCAATTAGCGGATGGAATTTTACAGGCCAATCTGAAGTTGCTAGTTGTGGTAATAGCTAATGGAGCGATTGGAATGGATGTGATGACCAGGATAGATAGGAAGATGGAAAAATAACCAAAACCTATCTTGTTTTTCATCCTGTGTTGGATTAGAGAGGTTCTATCATTCTGACTGCAATAATTTCTAACCGAAAGCAGCAATAAAACACGTCACATTACTCAATGAGGTGTAGAGAAAGGCAAGCAGCGACAGAGACGTTTACAACTACACAAGTACATGTTTGCCAGTCAGGTCTTTCCATGCGGGCACAATTTAAAATTCTCTATTACACAGAGGCGCGGAAATCTGCTAAGGCTGTGTGTGTATGTGCGTCTTGATTTTACGTACAATTTAACTATTACGTTGGGTTGTGTTGTAAATTTATGTCTGTCAAAAAAATAGTTGGAGCAAAAAAGAGGTGGATTCTCGCGCTTTTAACTCGATTCTGCCGTATACTATATTCGATTCGGAGTTCTTTATTAACAGTATAATTATCGCTATGGTTCAAAGTAGTTGTTTCACAGATCCCATTCTGATCATCAGCTGTATTTTGACGCCAAAACACAGCTGATGATCAGAGTGAAATCTGGGAAACATGTACAATGTTTTGACACCAAAACACAGGTGATGTCCAGAGAGGAATCTGTGAAACATTTACATCTGTGCAACCATGGCGATAATTATAATTGATTCGGATTTAGAAATACGATCACGAACGTTAAGCGCTGTCTAGCTACACGAATATATGCTAATTGGCCACGAAATACACACAAATACCGGCAGTTTAAGGCGCTTGACAATTCCGGACACGAATTAAAAACATTATAATCTTGTTTTTTTCCCCCGGTATGATCAAAAATAATATGCATGTACCGTATATCATGTAATTCAGGGAGCATGACCAAAATCGACCGTAGCAGAAACAATCATATCCTCCGTATATCATCTAGCATTAATATATTTAAAAATTCGATAATCAATGGTTAATTCTTGCGAAATTAATTTTTTTTTTGGTAATCAAATGATAATTTGAGACTTGATCGGAGCAACGCAATTGATAACTATCGCCAAGCCGAGTCCACCTTTGAGGGAATCGTCGGTGTTAAAAAGTAAATGAACTACTGGATAAATAAACAGACAACGTTACTGGATAAATAAAACACATCTGCAACATATTATAAAATGCAATAGAAAAATTTGTAACACGATGATTAGAATCGTCAATAAATAATCTCACTATACAGGAGCTGCAAAACGCCAAGTAAAGGGTGAAAAGAAAGTGTTCATTTTTGGCTCACGATTACGTTTTTCGAAACGTATCGTGCTAAAAATGCATTTAACTTGAAAAGAAAACCTTCCTTGTTTTTTCCTTGCCTGTCAATAAAGCAGATCAATCACAGATGGGTGCAATTAATTATGAATAAGTAATGTCATGTTCCACCATCGTAAATTGATACCATAAGCAGCGGCAATTTTCATAAATAGCATATTCAAAGCCAGTGACAAATTCGTAACCTAATTTCATTTCGATTGTCACTTGACACAGAAAATCAATTTACAAAATATCCTTCGAATATTATTACTGGGTAGGGGGAATTTTTAATTATTTTAATTCACAGCAAAGCTCATTTATTATATACTAGCATTTCCCTCTTTGCTTCCGAGGACAATCTTTCAATATCAAAATATGTAGGCGAATAGAATAATCGAGACGGCCAACGTAAATAAATATAGCTCTATCTGTTCGACTAATCCTGTCCAAAAATAAAAATAATGGCGCAAATCTAAATTTCACAAGCGAAACTATAAAGGGAAACTCCAGCCATCCAGCAATAACATGATTCTTCATGCTGAAGAAATGACACATTTCCCCTGTCTTTCGAATGCCCTCGGAATGTGTAATCACCCCAAACAATCTAACATAATACATATCTTCCATTTCATTCCATTGGCCACGAATTAAAAATTTTCCCAACTACCCATCAACTAACATAACCGATTTCTAATTTCCACTATAACCTAAAATCGAGCCTCCAATTTCAGATTCTTGTCTGGTTTTCTGGACGGTTGGTCTAACTCAGTGGGTAAAACAAACTCCGGAGCGGGCGGTCCCAGGTTCGATTCCTGGCGCAGGCTCTCGTTTATTCGACCCTGGGGACTGGTGAAAATGTGCCACTCACATATTGCCTAAGCAACACGAAGGGTACAGAATCTCATGCAGTGATATTCACTACAGTGAGAGAGAATTTCCCCACTAAAAATATTAATTCCACTCAGACGGGGAATCGAACCAGAAGTCTGCACTCTAGACCGAACGCCGAATAACGGCACCTTTAACCTCTCGGCCGTTTTAAGTCCTCCGAGTACATGATTTCTCCATACTACAGAATCCCCTCTTTACACAGTGTTGTGCGTGATTGCGTGATGCTTGATTCCGAATCGATCATTCACTTGATCTGCCACTCGACCCCAAAAGCCATCCTCTGCAGATCACCCGATTTCCAGCTCACAATCCGCGGCCAATGGAACGATAACGAGGTTAGCCGTGCACTTAAAGTCTGGTCGATCGTTTTTCGCCAGAGAGCTACAATTGTACAAATTGAAAAGCAGCAATAATCACGTCCGACTTTATCCTCACCACAACGACGAGGAACGCACGACAACAATTGACACAACAATTACAATTTCATAATGATAGGTATAATAGGCAAATACAGGTGGTGGTGTTGGTGTCATGTGAGGTCACGTGACGTCCCGGCGGGTGTTCACATGTAGAAATGTGCTCGTATGTATATAGTGCTCCACTCTCCTCGTCTTCTACATAGTATCGGGGATACACGTTTACTCCAAAGCTACAGATTAGATAGGGGGTAAGGAGGCGGTACGTCTGCGAAATCACCCACGCTCCTGATGCATCGTAGTGAGGGTGAGAGGAATCGTGACATAGTAATAGTATACTAAATTCAATCGAGATCAGCTTGTGTTTGAATGACGATGAGTGTTTTGATGAGGAAAAGTAAACGATGAATGGACATAAACGTTTCCGACATGATTATGATTGGTTACATGGCAAATGTGTATGTGGGGGGATAGAGATAGATTGATACCGCTGACGTTCAAATACGATACAGGAAACTCTTAAAACGTATATCTTACTGTTGCTCCAAATCAGTTAAACTCGTTCCAACCAGTAGTTATCTTTCCAAACAATTTGCTATTTACAATATTCATTTCTACACAGCGCGTTGTGGGGACACCGAAAAATATGGCACCCAATTTGTGGGCTTCAACAATTTTAATTATTTTCTCCGGATTGCATTTGAAGTTAGATAAATCTCTTTGTGTTTTCCTTTTTTTTATGGACGGCCACCCTGAATGCCTGATAACATATTCGGATGAGCTTTCTGGTTAATTCTGAATTTAGGTGGATGTCCTGGGAAGTGGCAAGGTTTTGCGGCAAACACATTTTAGAGAGTACGTAGCGGTAGTAGTGATGGTGGTGATAGCGAAAGTGTGATGGAAATCATGATAAAACGACGATTTATTTTCTTTTGATTAACACCGAACAGGGCGCGAGGCGTGATACACACACAGTGAAGTAAAATAATCTGCGGGGACATCTAACACAAACCGAGACCATTTTTCGAAGTAACCGGGCATTCGTACACTCCGGGCTAAAAAGCACCCCGGAATCTTGATCGTTGAGTTTGGTGCAAATTGGCTTTTGTTTAAATTCAATTCAATACTTTATAAGTCACCCACCGGTATTAGCCATTTGGCAGAGATAATTAATTACAAGTTCCTATTTCGGATAACTCGAATTAATCAAATGTTTTTAACTCAATTCAGACCAGAGCTCGCAAAGTGTTTAATAGAGGTGCCGGTGGCGGAGTGGTTAACGTGTTAGGTCAATACACCCGTGATCGCGGGTTCAATTCCCAACCGCGGCGCGAGAGACAAATTCGTACGTAAAACCGCGCGAGCATTGTCAGGTGCACGTTACAGATCCCTACCAAGGTATCAAAGCAAGGCTAGTCCACTTACACCCATTTGAGGAATTAAGTTTTTTTTTAAATGTGCAACGTAAATAAAAAAATTCTCGTCAGAAATTACCTTTCAGATTTCAATGTGTTTCAAAGAGCCCTCACAATATTGAGACTAGATTTCAAATAAGATTTGTACAAAGAAACAACGATCAAGATTTGTAGAGTGCTAGTACCGGAGGAGTCAATTATTCATTTACTTTGCCCGTTCAAGCAAGATCGAACGGCGGCCACACCGATGGTCATCGACTAGCGAAGCGCAAATACTGGACAGAGATAGAGGTTGCAAGTGATAAAGGGAGTAACAACACCCGACCTGATAGCCCGATAGGTGGCGTCATTCAATTTTACAACTCCATATACAGTTTGTGTCTTACTTGTGATGGGTGCGTTGCCAAAACCGGACGAGATGGCGATACTCACATATGAATGAGACTTGGTGGTGGTGGAGGGAGTGGTGAGTGAAGGAGGTGAGAGAGAGAGACGGGTTGGTGACGGCTGTTAGCGCTGCGGAGAGATTACGAATCCCGCCAGACGGAACTTCACACCGGACTCTGCACGGACCTCCGTCTAGAAAGCTTGGACCTGGAACGGGAATAGATACAAAATAAACTTGTGGTCGATCATCAAGTTTAGCGGTACGGCCGTTTAGTCCAGTCGGTAATGCTTCCGACTACGATGCGGACGGTCCCGGGTTCGATTCCCGGCAGAAGCAGTCGTTTATTCGTTGAGCCGCGGTACTGGTGTCACCCCTGAGCTTCCATTAGGGAGTCCAGAGCTTAGGGGTGGATCCTGCAGTCTGGCTATTCCAGCTGCCATTCCCTTTCTCTTCCCCTCACATATCTCCATAGAGACGCGAGGGTGCAGTTATCCTGTAGTACACTAGGCACTATGGTGATTTAAAATAAAAATAATAAAAATAAATAAAAAATATTTAATTTGGTCATATACTTATTAACAACCTGGATGCGCATAACAACCGCAACCATTGAGTTCGAGAAAGATAAGAGATAAAGATAAGGCAACATCGGCAATCAGATGCGCAAGTCGCCAACGATCACCGTTAGGATCGCTACCGACGCCATTCACCTTTTCAATAAACATCGAGAGAACAGAGAAGGATTGAACTGAAATACCGCAGCGAGCTTGCGAAAAATCACAAAAATTGAATCCCGCCTGAGCATTCCTGTGCGACCAGGTTTTGAATGACGGCGCTCCAACCTGATGACTTCGTCTGAAGCGCAGGCATTGTAAATAGACAGCTCCATGCCGAAAACGGTGAAGCGTGGATTCATTGGTGACTTCGCCAAATTGGAAATCAACTGGAAGTGACAACCGTTTCTGGGAAAGAATCTAAAAATTACTGAGTGCAATGAGAGAGCTATTTCCCAGTCCCACCCATCCCCGCCTCCCCGATCTCACCCAAAGAGGCTTATACACACACACATGCGCAGTTGCGTACGCACGAAGGAGCAGATAATTTATGCGCTTACTTAGAATCGTCGCGCGCATTTTAAGCTCGTAATTAATTAGCACTTAAAATATGGAGAGTGAGCGCGGCGGAGAGACCGGGCCTACCCTCCGCTACTCGGGGCGACCAGTTAAGACCAGACCGGCGCTTTTTTGGGGTGGGGGCTTTTTTGATAGGGAGCAACAGGGGCAGCAGGCCAGAGAGCAAGCAACAGGTGGGGGCGATAAAGGGTTATATTGCGATTACTTTTATGTCTATTACACTTCATAAAACATTTTGTTCACCAGGATCGAACCAGGGGCCGCCCACACCGCAGTACGTTGCCATATATACTGAGCTAGACGGATCGTACATCAATAGCTTGAACGAAAGTTCAACAGTTTCCTCTAAGAGGGTTTAAAATAAATCTATCGGGCGACCGTAAGCAGATTATGAATCGCACGTAATGGTAGCAATTGAAACCAGACTACACAGGTATGGTTCTGGACCTAATGAGTCAGTTAACAGCGACATCTAGTGACACGAATCGAATAATAATAAAAATATGCGAAGAACAATACACGAATACTTTTAAAAAATCCTCTGTGAAACTGACATTGCGTCATGACGTGACGCGTAATGACGGGAATTCTGAAAGATCGTTTTATTTTATGACTTATTTAGCAACGAATATTCCTTAGCCTATCGTTATTCAAACGATGCCAAATGTATTCGCTCAACACACAATGATATGACTTATTCAGTGCGAAATTATTAGATACAGAAGTGTCCAAAAATAATTCAGCACTTTTATAACAACGGACTCTTAAATGTGCTCGAACAAGAAAGAGTAATTATCAGACTGTAATTATCGTTACGATGATCAGGACATTGGGAGAAAGGCTCTTCAGTGGCTTTTTGCTCGGGGCGGTGACACCAGCAAAGAAAACCCTCGCGCCAAAACATGCATCAACTGTGATCGTAATGTGATTGGCTGGATAAACCGATGAGACACCGGTCGTTGTCATGGCAACCCCTGCATGCATGCATACACACATCGCACGCATGCATGCAGGTGAAGTGTGGGCGAAACCGTCGCGAAGGAACACGGCATAGCAAAAGTTTATGAAAAACACTAAAAAAAATCTGAAAAAAATGGAGTTAAGGAGGAAAAAAAAAATTAATCAACCCGTCTCCGCTGAAGAGGGGGCCCGTTGGAGAGAACCGCGCCCGTGATTCGATCAAATTTCTGTGTTGTTACTTATCGGTTCCTAAAACTTAGCGTAAAGTGCCGCCAGATAACATTACGCCGATGCGGGCGAAGCTACGCGATGTGGCCTAAGTGACTAATTCGGTTAAAATGCGAAATAACCCGATATAATTTGACGCGGCACATTTCATATTGACAATGCCCCCCTTCAAGTGGCCCGATATGCGGTTACTCGTCAAGACCGACACGATCTATTTCCTGGTTGACCCACGTGAGGATTAATTAACTTTCCATTGATGCGCATGTTTACATGGTCGATATGATTCTATGTATATATAGCTGCAAGAAACATATTCAGAGTCACTCAAGGGTGAGTAAGGATGATCAGATCTACCGAGAGATGGCGCCACTGCCGTTTCTTTTAATAATCGGATTGGGCTCCGTAATTTCTGCAACATTTTCGTTATGCTGGGATACGCAGGAGAAAATTGTGTTCCATTTACAATGAATCAATAAGTGGAAAATGATGCGGTATGTATGTGTAAACAAGCAGAAACTAAATTTTTACATGCAGACTTTTACATCCTGACTTCTTCCCAATTTTGGACGATTTTCCCTGACTTTCTCTGACTTTCCAGGTGAGTATGAACCCTGAATATGAAAATTTAAAAAAATATAAACACAATGTCAAATCTCGGAAATAAATTGAATAAAATGTGAATAAAAGGTCTTGTAAAAAACTTGAAAAAATATATAAAGACAAACGATTTAAAAACAAACGCTGCAAGCATAAGTATGAACAATAGATTATACCAAATGGTTACATAAGGCATTCATGTATTTCATAACTAGTCGGAAAATTAATTTGAAAAATGGTTGAACAAATTAAAAAATTTTAAGTAGTCGAAAACATGTTCCCATATTGAAAATTGTCAATATGAAGATACGCTACCTGGGAGAAGGTTGGTATTATTGATACCAGACAGGAATATCCCATAAAAAAAGTTGCGCCGATAAAGCCCAAGACGCCAATAAATTAGTAATAGCACCATGTCTGACATGCAGACGCACTAATGCCACTCCCTGATATGACAGTTAGACTAATTTGTAACTTTTGTTCTGAAGACGTCCAGTTATTCAATTTGGTGCGAGCAACGTTCTATAGCGCGACCAACTTCACCACACGCTAGCTGATAGTAATAAGAGCCCACTCTTCAGCCGTATATAAAAAAGGTTTACCAATGTCGGCGGTTTATCAGACTGAAAACTGATAGAACGGAACGCCGGCCATTTATCCTCCGATAACAAACAGCAAAAAAAAAATCCATAATAGAAAAATGGGCAACTACGATACATAGAAACACACTCGAACGCCTCCACATATACAACGACAAATGGATTTTTTTTTTTTTGCTTCCCTTTTCCCCACCCCCATGTAAAGATTTGCCGATGCCTTTTTTATGAACGACAGAATTCCGCGTTCGATACCGGAACAAAAAAATTCTCATCGGCCAACCTATATTTATCGACCAGGCAGACAATCGATAGCAATTAACGTGAAAACAAATCAATGTCAAGCCTAACAGAACAGAACTCAGACGGGCGAGCGAGAGACGTTGTCGTGCAAGAAAATGCGGTGTCTCCTGTGCATCACACCAGGCACAGTCAACTATTATGCCACGATATATCGATCCCCCGTCTAGTTGGAGCGGATTATCTACATAGTCTTTTGTTCCGAAATTGGCTCGATAATTTCGCAAGAACAAGGCTTAATTGACTCGTGCTTTTAGTGCACCTGAAACCTTTTTGTAATGGAAGTTATAGACGCCAGCTGGCGCCTCTTTCCCGTATGGAACAAGAGACATACTTGGACCAATGAATCCACCTAACGGTAAAACCGTGAAACAAAAAATGATTAATTTTCTGTTGTTCCGACCGCGCGTAGTCAACATTTGCGCAGCGAGTTGATCGAGTTATATGCTCGAGTACGGATCTAAAATTATCGAGAAAAGCTAATTTGTGCCGCCACTATAATTAATTCTACATTTTGGGAAATAATTACGACCTAATTTACGGTTTGTTCAATTGAAATTGAGCCTTCTCGCATTATAATTTATAAGCATTTGTGTGGAACGAGTCTCATTATATTTTTCACAGAATCGAGTATTATAAAATATTTTAATCTCACAATCACATACTTTGACAATCAATGATTGTCAACCACTACAGGAGATTTTGCACCCCTCTAAACGATTAAACGTTTGTGGAGAGGGCATAATTGAAACCATTATTCTCCAATTCTTTCTGGATGGTCAAACATGCAACAAAAATTAAGATAAAGGTTAAAAATTTGGAAAATAATTTTATTTATCTTAATTCTAATAATATTTCCAGTGTCCTTAAATTTTACAAACTTTATTTTTCGTTGTTCTCCAGCAATTGTTTACCCAAATTCAAAATAAATAGCTCAACACATATACGATAAAAAATACTATGAAAAATCGATTAATGTTAGAAACAAAGATCATCCATCTTTTTGAATTGCCCTCGTGGCGTATTATCACGCGTCGGTGCATAGACGAGTATATTTAGTAAGGCCACGATCAACAGGTAGCCCATAAATACGCAGATGGTGTATGCGTCAGCAAACGCTACGAACGGGTTTCTTTTTTCTTTATCGAGGTCACCACACGGCGCACCGGGGACCTGCGCGAACATCAACCAAACGGTCAAAGAAACTGAAAGATCAAGACTTCATCGCCGGAAGAGACTATGTATACGGACGTCGCTTCGACCACACGTCACCGTGTCTATTAGCTCAGAAATCCCGGGAGGGCCACAAAAAAATTGAGCTACATCTTTTTATACCAATCCGGAAAAAAAGATCGCCCTATTTATATATATATAAAAAAAAAACATTTTGCTCGGAAATCTTGGCAACATGATCTTTTTAAGAATCATACTGTCTAACGAAAATACGTGGACATACGTATATGGGCGGATGAGGAAGGGGTACAGCCGGTGACTGAATCTTGATAGGTGACAGATTTAAAATTGGAATTACCCACAGCAATACAATATTTTAGATGGCTTCAGAAAGAATTTTTGGCTGAATTACACTTTACGGACATGAGCGACCAGAAAATACGGTATCGAATGGAGAGCGTAGCGAAATTAAGTCTCACCTGATTTGTCGCTTCATGTTATATTTTTTTAGGCAAGTCAGTTTCGCTACGCTCCCCACTCGATACCGTATTTTCTGGTCGCTCATGTCCGTAAAGTGTAATTCAACCGAATTTTTATTAGAAACTTCGTAGAAAATAATTCTCTGTTATATGGTTTGCAAAAATATAAATAGGTATGAATCCTATTCCTTTCGGGTAACATGTTGTCTTATCAAACATTTTTAATTTGTCTTGTGAGTTAACACATTAGCATAAGTTTGCCGTCACGAAACTCCAGAAACGCTTACGAAAAGGATTAAGATTCTAATCAAATCTTAAAACTTGTCATACTAAAACTCGGTATAACTATAAAAATGTGGATTATTTTATTTTTCTGTTTAGGCGAATTTGTTACACATGTGTAGTCTAACAAACTGCACCTCATCTTGGCCGTATCCTACACGCACCGGCATTAGCAAACGGCAGTATAATTCAAGTCAAGAGGGTTTTAACGTCATGTTGATAAGATAAGGATTAGGATTTATTAGAAGACTCTAAATTTCTTGAAGATGTTTATTCATCCGAATACAAGATAAGCCTGCCATCTTTATTCTTCATGCGTTCTTACATACATGCAATCAAATGAGGGATTTCAGCCATCATCAATCACATGAACGCAAGTATGTCGCTAGTGCTGAGAAAGTCGCTAGAACAAATGCAAAATTTTTCGTTTGATCTAATTGGGTCGTGGGAGAAATTCAGTATATTCCCTCGACTAATGCCGCCACAACCATACCAGTATGGCGGTCAACCTCGACACGCGTCCACGCATACGGACAAGAGATTCGCGGAATGTAATTTTCCTCCAGTCACCAGCAGAAACTAATTGGTGGCGACACGCGGACTGGAACGGTATTAGCGGCGCGATCTGAACGAGCGTTGCGAACAATAAGTAGTAGGCCTTATTCAATGCTCCGACCGCCCCAGCGTATTGTCAATGGCGGCACCCCGCCTAAATGATCGTTAGAAAAGCAGACTGCCTCGCTCAAATGTGTAATGCAATAACAGACGGATGCAACGAACCAAACGGCTAATATAAAAATAAAGTTTTATAAATTTAGCACATAACAGGTGCACTGAGTATTAACTCGAAAATTTCCACCTAACGATGATAAAATTAAATTTATTTTAATTGATCCTCATTAGTTACAATTTTTTGTATTCATCTCACATCTGTCTTCGCAGGTTCTTCTGCACATCGTCAATGCACTGGGCAATTATTTATTATTCCTGGTCGCTGTAGTGAATAGCGCACTACAGAAGATTTTGTACCCCCTCGTGTTGCTGTTGCAATATGTGAGGGGTACATTTTTACCAGTACCCCAGGATCGAATAAATGAGAGCGTGCGCCGGGAATCAAACCTGGGACTGCCCGCACCGCAGTCAACCGACTGGGCCAGACAGGTTTTTCTTTTTTAAATACGTGTGCTCAAAAACAATTAAACTTGTACACTTACAGAATGGACCACTTTCAAAGTTATAAAATGTTTAAAAAATGTCATTTCTGTACGTTTCATCAAAGAGGCGTATATCTTGTAAACGTCTATTGCAATTGGGCAGCGTGCAGCCAGGCTTCTCTCTTGAGGCCCTATCGTATATGAAATTCATTTCGAAATGTCACGGCGGTCGCAAATATTTCGAATTAGTGAAACATGTTCCGCCAAACCTACGCGTCGCTGTCGCCGCGGCAGCCGATATACCCGCCCTCCAAACAATACATTTTCCATTTCGCGCCAGACCGCAACTGCAGATGACACGGCCACTGTCACGTTGGACAAAAGCGGCACCTCGGGGCAACCTTGGCTGACGGGAGCGGGTGGAACTGTCAGGGTCGAATGAACGGGGTCAATTCGACGGCGACCACTTAGCGAAAACGCGCCGCAATTACGTACTGTTCAGCGGCACAATTTGTAAAATGTTGAGGGGGCTCGACCCATCCCTACCAGCTGCACTTCGCCCCAGCGCACATTGCCAGACAGAGTCAGCATTTTCCCTACAGTTGTCTGTACAGGTTCAGAACCACCAGGACAAACTTCGCCATTCATTTTCACCAGCGATTTATTTTTATTACTTTTGTACCCCCCGTGTTGTTTTGGCAAAATGCAAGGGACGCATTTTCACCAGTACCCCAGAATCGAATAAACGAAAGCCGTGCCGAGAATCGTACCCGGGAGCACCGCACGACAGCTGGTTGCAATACCGACTGGGCTACGACGACACATACCTTCTTCTAGCTACAAGTAATTTCAAATTTCAACTTAAATAACAACCGCCTAGTGGCAGCGATAAAGCCTTGCAACATTTGTTGCTCCAAAATTAATTCTGTGATCGGTTGTCGATGCGGAATTTCGATTTAAAAGCAACATTCTGGGATAAAGTTAATGGAAAAAGCGCTTTAGCTTTTCCCATTGTAATAAAATAGCGTGGACAGCTTATAAAGCCAATGTGCGCCATGTATATAGTCCGAGGACGGGCTAACCATCTGTAGAAGCTCAACTAGCCCGCACACGTACGCAACCCGATACACTCGCGTTCCACCTCTCGGTAGCGAAAGAGGATTACGTAAAGCAGCGCGCCTGTGTACCAGACACGTGGACGCCTCAAAACCGTCTCACCAGTGGCGCCACCTGTATGCGGGCGGCGAAGATGTCAACAGCTATTTCATCAAGGAAACCAGATTAACCGAGAATGGTCACCACGGGACATTAGGAAGTTGATCTCTGCTTGCAGTGGAGATGCGGGAACTAGTTAAGATATCCTGTCCTGGACGCTAAGCACGCTTACAAGTCCACCGCGAGTATCCAATTTAGTACTGCAGTCTTGCCCTGGGAAATCGAGTTTCCGCACGTATTCTACGGAATCAAAAAAGTTTCAGATCCTCTAGTATCAAGTATCATGGCCACGCAATGCGGATATTTGCAATTTTTACCCACAAGCAGCCCGTTAGGAGGGGCGTATGGCAAGGATCGGGTGTATATTTAACGGACATCGAAGATCACCCAATCTACTCTAAGACGGAGAATTAAGACATCAGCGACTACAGGCATGGGTCAAAATAATGTAGCGCTAAAAAAAAAATGCATAAGACGACGACGAAGTATCGTTTTTTTGACAATCAATGATAGATAACGAATAAACTTTCATTAATTTTAAATACCCTATAGAAAGATTTGTAGATAAATGAAAGCTTAATTGTTATTTAATCGAATTTCAACTCGGCGTGACACCGTATTTTAATTTCAATCAATGATACGCCATCGCTAAAATGAATATCACCACAGGAGATTCTGTACCCCTTTAATCGCTTGAATAATTGTGGAGGGACACACAGTATACTTATTAGTACAGTTCGAGTACAATTTTATTTGCAGATTCTCCCAATTTGCAAACATATCTGCATAAAAGTTGTCTTGAAAAATATTGCGGTTGGTTCGCCGAGTGGCAAAATCTTGTCAGCCACAAAAGTTTCGAAATTCTAATTGCAAGAACGACGCCCGAGAACGTTCGAAGATATCATTAAATTAATTAAATATACTCGTTCATCATGAGTGAGAAGAACTCAAATTCCAAAATACAATTAGAAGTGCACGCTGCAGGTCTGCTAGGTACGGCATACGCATCCTATAGCTTTTCAATCGCGTAGCCAGCCTACAGCTAAATTTCAGTTGGGAGACGATTGACGCCAGAAAATTTCCATAAAGCTAATTAACTCTTCAGCATCACTTGTACGCGATATGCGAGGCAAGGAGTCTACCATTCGTCTCGCCCATTTAATATGGACAGTGGAAGGGAGAGAGTGAGTAACTCTATATTTTGGAAGTTCGGCTAATATCGTCGGGGGAAGGCCACCTCCTCCCCAGCAGCACTTTAAAAGAGACGCTTGGAGCGATTCCCTCTGGGAATCTCTCGCTCCAACATGGGCCGTTTCGAAAAGTGCCGTATATGAATTTGAAAATGGCCGCTGTAAACGATAGTAGACGCTTCAAATGCGTCCGTTGGCTTCGCCTTGTATAAATATATTAAACGTGAGTCGGTACGGTACGGAGGGGCCAACGTTTGCCGGCGTTGGCATGTCTATTAAGACGGCACTATTTGGGCGAGTCGGCGAACGCCAAAGGTGCTGCTGGGGAATAGGAAGCACCGCGAGCGCAGCGCCCACGCCAGCGAAATAAAGCGATCAAAGCTGATGCACCACAACCCAGAATGGGTAGAATATTTCGCATATCCTTCTTGTAGATTAGGTGATGAAACTACAAACTTTCCTTTAACACAAACACGGGATTAATATTTTTTTTATCACTTGACCAATTTGGTGTCAATACCGGCAATAAAAGAAGTTCTGTTTCACACAATTGATACCTATTCTTAGATATTGGCATATTTATTTGAAAATTGTCTGTTTGGACAGTAATGAACGAAAAGGTACGACTCGTCGCAGCTCAGTCAGTATTACAACTAACTGAGGAGCGGCGGTCATGGGTGCGATTCCCGGCGCTGGATTCTCGTTTATTCGACCCTGGGGTACTGATAAAAATGTGGCTCCTCGCACATTGCCATAGCAACACTAGGAGTTCAGAATCTCTTGTAGTGGTATTCACCTTAAACATAAAAAAACATAAAAAAGACGAAACATATTCCTCGTCCATCAGGTCTTAACATATTCAGCAGTTGCTAGAATCTCAAAAACTGTTGCACGATTAAATTCAAATGAAAAAAACAACCGTAACTAAACCTGAAGACGTTAGGTTACAAATTAGGAGACTTCCAACAGTTTTAAAACGCAACAGCAATTTTTGAAAGCCACTTGAGAAAAATGCACTTCTCAAAACAAAATCTGCACCAGAGAAAGCTTCTCTCTTGCATGAGCCACCTGCTCCACTGTTTGCAAAGGCACATCAATATCAAACCTATGCGTTTTGATTCTATCTCTTCGAGCTCGTTGGTCAACACCGAAATCAATTCCTGGAACGACCCGTCTGCGGTTGCGCAGACGAACAACCAGCCACTGTGTCGCCGACCGACAACGGGTCGGTCGGTCGGTCGCCGCACAACAGGGAGTTTGACAATATCGGTAAAGCGACGCGTGGCTCGCGCCGTCGTCCCACGTGCAGCGACGGGAGGCATACGTGACGTCATCCTCCCGCACGTACCGATCGCGGCCCAACAGCCTTCGCTGGCTTTCGAAACTCTTTTCTAAAATCCCCGCGCGTCGCGTTTTTCCTTTCTCACCTTTTCTCCCCAAAGGTTACGCCGCATAGTGGATGCGATTTCCATTAATGGGAGCGAGAGACACGGCGCGCCCGACATTGTATCGCTTCGCAAGATGGAGCCAAGCCCTCCGAATGACACAACACGACTTTTAGAAGCTGGCACAAGAACATGGCGTTAAAAACGTTCGCGAATGAGGTCATCTTAATTTTTCGGACGAAAGAAATTCATAGTGCGCCCATCCTTCGGAGTAAAGCTGTGGGACCCGTGCCTGAACGATATCAGGCAGAAGTTGAACATCCCTACCTAGATTAGAGAAATTACTACCAAGTCTTCTCGGAGGGAGGGTGGCGCTTTGAGACGAATTCGTTGCACTTAACGTAATTTAATAATTGCATTTAACTAATAATGAGAAACAGAGAATCGAACCCTGGGCCACCGCAGGTTTTTTATTGATAAATAACGAAAGCCCGAACCGGGGATCGAACCCGGGATCGCCGTACTCAAGACTGATGCTCAACCGCTGAACTACGGCGACAGTAAGTACGCATTATTTAATTAACCAACTGAGCTACGTTTGGCTAAACATCCAAGAAAGGGAGCGTTCTGGACATTTTTCAATGTGTCATTTTTGAGAACGAATAAAATATATTCCTAAAATTTTTTTGTAAGAAAAGAGACCAAGTTGAAATCCTAACTAAATGAGAAAACCTGATTAAATATATAAATACATTACCCTTGCAAATAATAAGACAGATAGTACGTTTTCGTTAATAAAAACAAAGAAAAAAGAGAACCGAAGTGTTTAGACATTGTGGAACATTCTTAAAATTCTTAGTTTTACCCTGCCATCTACGCATTTTTACAAGGTCCCCCCGCAGCGACTAAATTTAACGCACGAAGGGGCATGGTAGAGTCAAGTAGCGAGAGTTCAGATCGCAAAACGGGGTCTCACATAATTTAATGGCAGGAGCCCAACCCAATTTTCAAACCGGATCTGGTGTAGGGGAAGAGAAGAGCGCGCGCGGCGGAAAAGAAAGCCTCGGCTCAATCTCGAGCAACGGCGTCGTTGCCAGGCAACTTAATAGGACAGCAACAGGCCTTGCTCGCGTGCTGCGCGGGGCAGCGTAAACCGAATGACTATATCTTCCGAAGATCCCGTTACCAGTCAGCGGAAACCATGCCCAGGGCAGGCTATTTCATTTTCGTGGGGTGGTACAACCGAAACATGAATTGAATTCCAAGATGACAAGGCAAGGCAATGACATGACGAAATTCTTATTCAACAAGATGCTCTTGTTTTTAACTTTTGTTCTTTGTCAAGAAATCGTTTTCGGTTCCAATAATACTAAAATAATATCACCTGCAGGTACTATCAGCGGTCAAGCCTTGGCTCGATGTTGAGCAATACTTTCTTTGAAAAAAAATAAAATCGTACATCCGGGTGTAGAGTCCGATCTCCGGATAATGTAATGTTGACGGTAATAACAAAGACACCGGGACCTCACGTTAGTTCCTCGACGGATATGACCTTGGAGCCCGGCAGGGATTAGAAAATATCCATGTAAATAGTATAGAGTAGATGGCATTCTGTTTATTCGCCCTCCCATGATGAAACCGAATGTTGCGAAAGCACCGAATATTTCTCTATGAATGCTCAACGAAACCATTAGCTAGTTAGAAGTATCGAAAACACAGTAAATATCGAAATAAAACGATATTATTTATTATTATTATTTTATTATTTATTCAACTTGCTGACAAAGACACTGTCGTTAAACAGCAACGCTTTCAGCTCCTGACCTCAATTACCTATAACGAGTGCCACGGAAAATTAATCTCGAATTTAAAACTAATCCGCACGAATAACATAGTCATCAGTGCACAAAATAATCAACATTTAAAAGTATCAATAACACGGGAAGGGAAAAGAAATGAAAGATTGCTTTCCGGCAATGCTCGTGCAAAGTCTAAAAGCTCCGCCCTGTTTTGCTTCTCCGCATAGCAAACGCCAAGCTTCCTCCCGAAAAGCTCCGCCGGAAGTTGTTTTTCCCGCACAGCACCATCGGCATTCGACATCGCGCTGCGGCAATCTCACGGCGATGCTGTGTGTGGCCAGTACTGGCAGCAGAAAGCGAATTTGGAGCGTCCGGAAGAAAAGGAGGCCAATCACTCAAATAAAAACAGAATGGGAGCGATTACGTTTTTGCACTAAAAATCCGTAATGGGCGTGGGCAAGCGCGGGAATTTCAGTCCACCATCAGCCCCAACCCCATTTGTTCCAGAAAATGGGTCGCCGCCAATGGGGCGACCGCATGATAGCCCTTTTTAACTACATGTAGTTTGTTCACGAACAACAAAGCCATGTGAAGATCATTTCGCGTTGCATGACAAAGGCAAGTCTACTCTTGGAGTTGCCGGGAAAAACGGAAACGAGAGTTATCCTAACCACCGGTCACTCAACAAAGATCGACAAATACATTGGTCTGAGGCGATATAAATTTGAAAAAAAGAAATAAATGATACAATATAACTGAAAGTGTCTTCCTCAGTTACAGGAATTTGATAGAACCGTTTTAGTTTACGATATATAAAGAAAATTATTAATCGATAATTTATCTCAAGATAGCGCTATTATTATCATTTGGCGAAAAATAACACGAGGTTCTCAATGTACATAAACCATCCACTATTCACTAGCTCTTACAAATCGCCTCGCACTTTTACGCGATGGCCACCAGAGAGCAATACACGCTTTGACGCGAATGTAGCTCCGTACTCGTGCTACATGCGTTCAATTGGCATAAGAGGTTAAAGAAATGAAAGTTAGCACTATTGAATAACGCGATACGGGTCCTGCATGTCGTGACAACCGCGAATTTTAAACCGGACGTTTCGGGGAAGAAAAAAAAAACCACTCCGGGAGATTGGTCGGTCTCATGTGCGGCGCAACGAACCTGGATGGAGCACGCTGAAACCCCAAAAGAAAGTCACCCCTCGCCGCATGGCGGGGTGCCGACATCGCACGTCCAACGGACCACTCGCTCGAGTCTCTCTCTCTGACTCACGCGCTTCCAATTAGGCAAACGCCGGCGGTTGAATGTAAATTGTCATTAGCACACGTCGCTAAATTATCCTCCCAAGTAGCAGAAGATAATTAAAAGAAGGCGTGGACCGCGCTTCTTCCAGTGGAAATGAGTCTCTCGTTAATCGCCGGCGCGGGAGGGTACCGCGCTATCCAGTAGTAACGGGGCGAACGTTACCAGAGTCAAGTTTTGTTAGAATCGGCACTTAAACTTGCTAATGGTGTCAATGCGCCTCATTTTTCTTATCGAGCAAAGGCGCATCGTGTCATAACTGGGCGGCGCTGCATACTCTTATTCAAATCAAGCGTATTGCAACAGTTTCTATCTTGAAATACATTTGTATATCAAATGATGCTGGAAGTGAAACGCCATCTTTATCAGCAAGAAGGAAGAGACATCTTAAACCCAATCAAGAATAAATAGGCCAACACCCCTTCCTAGGACACATTTGAACGGGCATGGAGAGATTGAAAGAAATTTATAAAGACATGAACGACTCCCTCAACAACCGAAATTATGAAATATCAAAATATATTCGTTCAATTATACTCAGTATAGACACAACCGACTACAAGCGTAAGATAATGCCAAAACATAATTGTTAAATCGTCGTGTCTCGTGACATAGAAAACCACAAGCATTGGTCTTAACATCGATTATGTCGGCTCATAGCGCACAGAGCAAAGAACGACGATGAGCTGGCCAGACTCCACAAATAAAGTAAAATTAATTAAAAGCATGGGTATAGACAGTCAAATGGAACACTCACAATGAAATTTTGAAGGCGACATTCAGAATTAAAATTTTCAGTCAATTTTTAATTTTCTAAACTTTTAGCCAATCGAATGACAGCCAAATTACCATAACAACATATTACATCCTCTCCTCACGACATAATATCTTAAGATCATCGCGACCACGCGGCACGCGGTAAATCCAAAGTTAACACCCTGGCAACTTAATCACATAAATTGCGCATTCCGTATAACACAAAAAGCCGAGATGCACAGCGTCAATAAACGCGAGTAGAGACGGCAGATATCCCTTAGTGGCATTCAGTTTCACCGGAAGGATGACATGATAATAACGCACCTTAATGGATACAACACAATGTAACAATATAAAGTTGAAATAATTTTGACCACACAAGAGTGTATCCTAGAATGTTTCAAAATAACATTTTCAATTCTTCACCACGGCTCCTCCTATTCGTTTGAATAAAAAGTGGTCTACATTTTAAAACCTTATTTACATGTAATACTCGTATTTGGAATACACGTTTATTGCCAACGTTCCGTACAGAATTTCTTGCCCTAAGTGAAAAACCAAATATACCTGTTCACGCTTAACAATATTTAGAATAAAAATTTATCTTGGCAGTCAGAATTGCTAGCAATTTTCATCAACCCTCTTTAGAGAAAAAGTTTGGCGACTAAATTAAGAATTTTTGTCGTAACCGCCGACAAATTGAATTATTCTTTTCTTGCCAAGGCGATTTTTTATCTTACTCTTCCTAAAATTTAAACAAATATTATGAAAACCTGTTAGCAGGAAAATCGATTTCTCGTCCGGTTTTCCGTGCACAGCGGAGAGCATTTCATGCCCAGAAAAGGTCGCGGAAGCCCGCATACGTAATTCGGACGCCGCCGTGCTACTGTCCCGGGGCGACGTAGAATCAATCGGATGGCTGGATTACGTCGTGCTGTGGTGCGTGTGATTCACAGCAGGACGGTCTGCTTCCAAATATATTCTGTCTAGCAGAAAATCCCCCATCTCATCACAAGTAGTAACACATTCGAATCCGTACGTTGCAGAAAGTCTTGAAGAAAGGCTTGAAAACGTGAGCTAAAAATAGACATAGTTGGCAAGCTATTTAAACTGACCAGAGACAAGCGTAATCACGAAATTGACTATTCATATTTATACATTCTCACTTATTTAATTTTAAATTTAGGATTAAAATAAAACATAATAAAACTTGTTCTCTTTCACATAAATCAGTACTTTTAAATCGAGCTTGAAACTATAATTTTGGCAATTATTATATTTTTATTATTACTTGATTACTGATTAGCATAATTTTGTGCTGAAGGATAATTTGGTTCAAAACGTAATAACTCAAAATTAAGAGAGAAAAATAGGAACATGAAATAAAATAATATATTAAACAGAGATTAACTTTAGTCATTTTAAGATGGATGAATGTAGGAGCCGTTGGGTTGCAATAGCTTGAATATGAAGGATTTTTCTCGACCAAAGAGAAAG